>CAOJBK012176391.1:0-10545 GCA_948294925.1 Codiaeum variegatum
TATCCCTTGGCTCAAGGGATCAACCATTATCTTAGCCATAAGATATGTATTATCCTAGAATAGCTATTAGATATATATATATATATATATATATATATATATATATCTATATATATATATATATATAATACAATTTCTTCCATAAAAGCTGTCAAAAAGCTCGAGATGCACATGTGCCCCTAGAGGTCGAGGCCTCACACCCAGTACTCATTTACCCAAAACCTAACCATTTCAAGCAGTACCTAATTACCTAAACCCATTACTAGTTCCCTCACCAGATTCAAACAAATAAATTGATATAAAAATGGTATACATAACATATGAACCACACAAATAGGTGTCATGCTCCCCAAATCTTCGCTCCAGTGACGATAATTTATTGAGAAAAATGCCAAAGTGAAATAAAAATAGCTATTTAACTATAACCAAAATCATCAACTTGACACTACTATTCAACTTATTGTCCTCATAATGCACTCACTCCTTATCAAATCTAGGTAAATAAGGTAGCTTATAAAGATACAGAGAACTGGAAGATGAGTGTGTTAGATTTATGTCATTTAGGTTTTAGTTTGTTTGAACAATTTATCTTTTAAATTTTTTTTTAAAAAGGTTAAAAACTTAAGAAATTTTATAATTTACTTTTTAAGTAAATATTTTATTTTTAAATCAATTAATGGAAAAGTGTGAAAAAGTGAGTCCACATTAGAAACATGTGTCACCTTGCGATTTGTGAAATCATGCCATGTCATCATCTTGTTAACAGAGTTAGGATTTTGTTGTTATATTGATTATAGGCCAATCCTTACTATATATAAATATATGGAAGAAGTGTAGGGGAAGCAAGTATAATTATGTAAATAAATTAGGATAGAAAAAGGACATTACTAACAATCAATCAAACTAATAAATAATATTTTACTATTTAATTAGACCATTTTCTCATTATAATTAGAATAGAAAGATGAGTAAACCAATAAATGATATTAAAAATGCTAATGAGTAGGATTCGTATAATATATACTAATAGGTTTTGTGTAAACGTCTTCATTATCTCCTTTGTTGTGAAGTTGTCCAGTTACTTGTCGTCATGCATGGTACCCTCTCCATATCCTATGCCACGTGTCTCTGAGGTGTTATCATGCATATGCAACCCTTAACATGCACTCTGACACGTGCCCAAGTACTTGTAGTATCAAGTACTTGTAGTATAAATAGGGAGCCCAGCCCACCGACTTAGGCATCCATTCCCTTACTCGCTTACTTTTTAGCTCTGTAAAGACTTTACTTACATTAATAAAGTCTAAAGTTTTCCATAAACCCTCCCACTCCATTTTAATTAATGTTTTTGCATTAATGATTTCCTTACATCATTGGCTTTCCATTATTATCTTTAATAATTTTGTTTTATTCATTCCTTTTACTTTATTATTTTTATTATTCAAATACTTTATTTATTTTAATTAAATGTCTTAAAATTTAACTTTGCATTAATCATGCCATCGGCAATATTCAACTTCTACGCTCGAGTTGCATTTTATTCAATTACGATCCACACCCACCACACCCTAAAATGCAACCCTAAAAATCATAATTAGTTTGATTTTTGAATTATTCTCTTTTGACTAAATCATTTTCTTATTTTAATTCTAAAACATCTTTCTTGATTAAATTTATTTCCTCCTTTAAATCACTTAAGGTAGGTGTTCCTAAAAGCTTTTGTTCATTAAATCTATTAAAATAGATTTTAACTTAAAACTACTTTATTGATTAATTCGCTTATCACTTGTAATTTAATCTTTTAATTTTAATAGATACTCTCTCTTAATATCTAAATCTTCAATTTTATCTATATAATGTAAAATAAAACTCATTTATTGAGATAAAATATTAATAGTTGAAAAAGTAAAACTAATATGTAAAATAAGTAAAATTTACTTAAAGCTTGATTAATGCAAAGTTGATGTAGTAGAAAAAGATAATTAAATAATAAAACTAATAAAAAGAACTTTAAGCAAGAAGGCAACATATTAATAAAGAGAATAAGCTTTTATTTATGTAAGCAAATGTGTATAGAGTGAAGTGATGTCTAGAGCCTTTGGGTTAGGCTTCTATTTATACTATCTAGACCTAGATACGTGTCAGAGTGCATGTTAAGGGATGCATGCATAACGACACCTCATGGACATATGGCGTAAGGCATGGAGAGGGTACCATGCATGACGACACGTATCTAGACACCTTTACAGGATGATGACACTAACACCCCCTTATATGGTGACACATATACAGGGAAGGTAATGACACCTAATGGCCACTAAGGCCTTTTTAGAAGGCGACAAGTGTACAAAGGACATATGAAAAGATAAAGATTATATTTATTTATATCTAACAGTCTCTAACTAACTTGAATAAATCTTTAATATTCAGATTTGAATAAAACTTGAACTTGAACAAAGTGTGATGTTGATTAGAATAAATCTCGCATTTTCTTAATACTATTGGAGAGCTTGACTAAGGCTGTTAGGAATAAATCTTTAAATTTATTCTAAAACTAGAACTTTGATTAAAACTTTGCAGATGACTTGAATAAAGCTGATGTTGATTAACTCTAGGACTTAAATAAATGTTGAAACTTGAGACCTTGAATAATTCCTGATTAATACTTGAAAAAGGAGTTGAATCAAACCTTTATCTTCAATAATTCTTTGAGTTTGAATAGGAGTTGAATAATTTTCTATTTTCTAAAGACTTGATTGAAACTGGAGCTCAAATCTTCAAATAAATTTATAATTGTGCCAACAAAATTTTTAAATAATTTTTTAATTTATCTTTTCTGTATTTTCCTTTTCTTTCTTTTTCTTTTTTAATTCAATTTTTTTATTGCGCTACTTGATAGGACTGGCAACATGAAAGATTAAAATAAAGAGATTTTGAATAAAACACAAGTATGCTGTTAAATAAGGCTTCGGATAAGTTACTAGTACAAAATTGGGTATTATTGAATAAGTCAAAATTGAATAGCGAACTTCTAGGTAAAACACAAGTGTTATATTGATCATGGTAAAAGGTCTTTTAAATAATTCAAAAGGGTGCTTAATTGGAGTTGAATAAATCTAAAAATAAAGGTAAACGGTAAAAGGTATTTAATCTTGGGAATTAAATAAATCAACAGGCTTGTTTAAAAGTTATTTTGAATAAAATTGATTTGAGTTATACTCCTTTGAATTGCAAAACTTGTAGAAAACTATTAATATTTTTTTTTACTTAAACGGAGTACTGATTAAGTGTTTCTCATAAGAAGGAACTTCACTTTAAAATGAAATTTTATTTCTTTGATTAATTCTTTTCCTTTCTTGAAATAAAACCAAAACATTTAAAATATAAAATTGAAAATAAAAGTTTTGAATAAATCATGTAATTTTTATAAATCTCTTTCATGAATAAATTTATGAGTATACAATGCATGGGAATTGAATAAAGAAATCTTAAGGGATTTGAATAAGATGAATTAATAGACTTGAATATAATTCCAGAAAGGTCTAACTTTTTGTTTGCATGACTTCACGAGTGAGGAAATCAGGGAGTGAGTTGGATGACCCTTTTATGTACTCGATTTCAAAATAAAAACATATAAAATAGATTGCCAACGTCCAAAAATATACTTTGAAACAAATGTTTTAACATCCTTTTCTAAAACATTTTTGCAGCTAAACAATCTATACGCAATAAAAATCACTTATTGATTAAATCATCCTCAAACTTTAAAATGCATAAAATAATGAAGTGTAATTCTTTCTTAATGGTGGAATATTTGGATTGGGTATTGTTCTAAGCTCCAGAATGGTATTTTACTAAGGCTCCATGAGTATTGGGTGGTAATTTCTACTTAAGAATTCCTCCATATCCTAAATCAGAAGCGTCTGTCTCGAGTATAAGAAAGGCATCATGGTGTGGAATTGACAAACATGAGAGCTTTCCAACTTGATTCTTGACTTGCTAAACTATTTGGGTAAGTTGGGTGGACCAAGGGGGTACTTTCTTTATAAATCTTTGAAATAAAGGTTGACAAAGTAATCTAAAAGCTGGTAAAAAAATGTGCTAAATAATTTAAACATCCTAAAAATCTATTTAATTGATTTCTATCCTTAATCTCATCTAAAAATTTATCTGTAAACTCAATGGATATATCTATTGGCTTAATCTGGCCTTGAAATATCATGACCTAAGAATCTAACTTTTGTTTGAAATAACTTCATCTTTGGTGCTGACATAACTAAACCATTTTGCTTGATTATATTAAAACTTTTGCAAATGAAAAAAAAAATTGTTGATCTAATCTTGAAGAAAAAAATTAATACATCATCTATATAAACGATACTAAAACTCTAAAAAATCATTTAAAATGTCATCCAAAATATTTTGAAATTCAAAAGACTCATTTTTTAATTCAAAAGGCATAACATTTCATTCATAATAACCAAAGGGAACATTAAAAGTAGTTTTCTATCTTGCTCATCTATTTGAATTTTTCAAAAACCATATTTTATATCGAATTTAAAAAATATAGTAGCACTATAAAACTCTTTAATAGATCTCTTTTATCAAGAATTGGGTATCTAATCTACTATAAAACTTTATTTAAAGGTTTATAATTAATAACTAACATATGTGATTCTCTTTCTATTTCAACATTATTTTGAACATAGTATGCAAAGCAACTCCAAGATGGCAAAGACCTCCTAATTAAACCGTTTTCTAATAAAGCATTAATTTTTTTATAACAATCATCTTGTAAATCTTTATTCATATGTATGGCTTTAGCTCTGGTTGGAATATCTTTTTCATCACAATTCTTGACATAAGGCAACTTTACTATTTGTTTCTTTCTTGACCAAAAAGCTTTAGGAATATTAGAACAAACATTTTGAGTAAATATTTTCTCTAAATCTATAATTTTACTTTGAATAACACTTTGTTATAATTGTTGTTCTACGCTTAAATGACCAACTTCATCTTTTAAAAAAAAATATGCTTTTATTTTTTAGTAGTCAAATTAATATCCTTTTGAATAAAAATGTCTTGAATATGATTTAAATCTCTTTGGAATATAGGATAAACAAATTTAAGACTAATGGGCTTACCGAAAACACTTGCTTCTAAACCTTCCTGAGTGACTTGAAATGGATAAATGGTTAAAATAAAAAAAGTTCCTCATATAACACTTGATGTCATATTTTTTACCAAAATAAAAGGAGTTTTGATACAATAACCCTCATTACAAACTTTAGAATTGGTTAATTTATAATTTATTATTAATATATTACCATCAGCTGTATGTAAACGCTCAGTTGTTTTCTCAAAATATTTTGTAGGAATTAATCCCTCTTGTATACAGTTTTGATATGCACTAGTATCAACTAATGCAGTAGTTAATAATTGAAATCATTGTTAATAGCTAAATTAATTAAAATAATCCACTTATGATAGCTAATGGGAGAAGTGGTATTTATACAATCATCGAAATGTAAAACTTCTTTTCCCTTAAAACTTCTAGGTAGATTGCTATCTTGATTAATTTGATTCTTGAATAATTCATTTTTTATTAAATTATAATCTTGTTTTAATTCAGAAATCTCCTTTTTAATTAAATTAATTTCTCCTTATAAATCTCTCAAAGTCGAGGCTTCTAAAACCTTTGGTTGATTAAATCTATTAAAAAATATCCTTTAATTTATAAGTGTATTCTTGATTAATTTGCTTCTCACTAACAACCTCATCCTTCAATTTTAGTAAATATTCTCATTTAATATCTTTATCTTCTATTTTATCTATATAGTCAATGATAAAAATAGTATCTTTAGATAAAATATTAATACTTGAAAAAAAATTTTCTTTATTTAAAAATCATTCCTAAATTTCGAATTGGGATATTGACAATTATAGTATCTAAACCTGCCATAATTTAACAATTGGGTGTGTGAACTTTAAAAAGTCGTAATTAAGTGCCTCAACTTGTAAAAAAAATAATGAATAAGTGTTTTTATCGGATTTTACTGATAATTTGCTAACATTATCCTTTTTTTTCATGTATTTTTTTTACCAAATTACTGGGAAAATCCAATAAAAGTGCATATTTGTTATTTTTTTTATATAAGTTCAGACATTTAATTGTGACTTTTGTAAGTTCACATACTCAATTGTCAAATTGTGTCAAGTTTAGACACCAAAAGTATCAATATCTCATTTTGTAATCAACAATAATTTTAGATTTGATTAATTATAAAGAAATGTCTTCTTTTTTAGAATTGATTAATTCAACATTTTGAATCTCTTTAATTGGAGGAAAATTATGCATAGGTTCTTTAATTAAAGAGGAATTGACTAACACAATTTCAATATTTGAGGAACAATTTTTCATGAGTTTATTATTATGATGAGAAAATTTTTCCATGGTTTGATCAACATGTTGAGAAAATTTTTTTATGGTTTGATTAATAGTTTGACAAAAGTTTTCCATAATTTTATCCATTTGATTCACACTCTGAGTATTGATTAAAATAATATTATCTATTTTTGAAGAAATCTCTTCTAAAGAAGTACTCATAGGTGTAATAACTTCTTTAACACTATCATTAATACTCAAAGTAATTTCATTTGAAAGATCAAGACTCTGATTTTTATTAACACTTTCCGAAGAAATTTTACTAAACAGATTAAAACTCTTTTCTTCTTGTTTTTGAATAACACACTCTTCTTTAACACCTTTAGTAGTTTTAATAAAACTCAACTTTTTATTAAAAAAATCATTGAAAGAAAGGAATATTAGTTTTAAATAAATTCATATAATCATAATACTTGGTCTTGATATAATTTCTATGTTCTTCATCATAATTCTCAGCAAACCAAATTCTTTTTTCATAAATATTTATGCACAAAAATTCTTTTCTAATAGACTATTTATCTATGGACCAAGACATGCCTGTTTTGAATAGTTATCTTACCCTTAAAACCTCGACTAAGGTTATCAACTCTTAGACAAATTTATTTTCTATCTGAATTTTGTGCTAACCTACTCATTGTTCCTCTTAAATTCTTTTCTTTTTATATGTTTCAACTTACAAAGATTTCCTATCTAGTAACTTGTTTTACCTTATGTAGACTTCTTAGTGGGACAACCTATCTATGGCTGACCAATGCTTCAGAGGCTGACCAACGATTTAGAGGATACCTATATAATTCTACTTTGACTAGATTCTGAGGAATAACTCATGACACTCTAAAAGACTCAAATTAAAGTTGTTAGAACAAACAAGTAGTAAACTAAAGGTAAAATTGTTCTAAACAATAAATTTATTAAATAACAAATAAACTTAACCTTAGCCATAAAGGATTGATAATAAACTTATGACATGATGGTTTGACTAGACATGAGGGGTTTGGTTGTAGGAAGCTAAGACTCTAAAAGGTACGGCTTTAGAGTAGTATGGCTCTGATATTAGATGGTGGCTGGGCCACGGATTGATTGAGGTGCAAGATGATAGATTGAATAAAATGAGTTAAAAGAATATTTAAAATAAGTAAAACTTACTAAAAGCTTGATTAATGGAGAGTTGATGTAGTAGCAGAAGATAATTAAATAATAAAACTAATATAAAGAGCTTTAAGCAAGAACGTGTTTGTGCCTAAAATTAATTTTGGGCTTGAAAAATTAAAAGAATTGAATTAATTAATTTTGGATTAAAAAGGCCCAAAGAAATATTAAGTCCATCATGGAAGGTCATTTTTGTGATTTGGCATGTAGACATTAGAAGAATCTAGAGATAGAGTCGTACAAGCAAAGTAATATAGTGGTTCATTAATTTTCTTAGAGAAACTGTTGGTCTTTCACTTTCTTTCTGACAAAGTGGTTCATCAGGGATATAAAAGTGATAGTGGTAGAAGAATCTCAATACATCCAATCATCAACAACATCCAACAATCTAAAACATATCAAATCAACCAAATCAACTTTCACAAATTTATAATGTATATATTTAATTCTAGTAGCTCATCAGGCAAAATTTCCTTTACTGTTATTTGCCTCTCTTTTTTAGCCTTCCTAAGTATTTTCAATTTATTGTAATCATGAAAATTTTCAAATAATCAATATGAAAGCTTTGCACTCTTTAATTTAAATTTATATTTTCTTTTACAATCTTTATTTTATGAAATCCAAATGAATTATGGTAAATGAGTTTAGGGATCCACTATGTTTGATTAGAAGTCAGTAATTTTACAATTGAGGAAATTCTCTTCTGGTACGCTTGTAAGTCAGAAAAATAACCAACAATCTTTTTAGCACACCCAGTGGGACTACGTTTCACAATGCCAAAATTAAGAGATGGAAATGAAACTCTTGTTGTTAGAGAGACACCAAACAAAATGCCTGAGGAATTAGGTAGTGAAATTTCTAAAGAAGCTTTAACTCCTTAGAGCCGAAGCAGAGACAAATCTCCTATCAATCCGATGGGGGATAGCTTGAAAGTAATTGAAGATGTTAGTGAAAACATCAGTTCTTAGAATTTTGGCAAGTTCAAAGCGGTACATAAGGCAATTCCTCAAGTAGTAAACTCAATGAAATAAGCCAACAATATGATTTCTAATACTTTTGTTAGTTTTGAAAAAATTATGTTTGATCTAATGCAATATATTTCTAAAAATTATGATCAAACATCTAAATAGGAAAACACCTTCAAATTAGTGGCCCAATAAGAAGTTGTTAAGTTCATGAGAGTTTCCTCAGATTTCCTTTGGCTAGTGATGATAGGTACGAACCTTCTCACAAGAGGGAAGAGGTTGGCCCTAGAAAAATTAATAATCCTATCGGTTATCGTCTTTAGTAACCATAATATTAATGCTAATAATAATAGGTTTAACCAATAAGTTTTTTGCAGAACTAATCCTACTTTGTAGCATGGAGTCTATAAGCAGGAGACTAGAGGCATAGGGGGCAATCTTCCTCAGGGGTATTTCCAAATCTTCAAGCCTATGTGCCACTTCCTTAAGCTCCAAAGTTGGGAGCAATTGATTTAGATGTTGTACGTGATGTGGTACAAGAGTTGTATGGTCCTAGTCTACATCAAATAGGCCGACTTGAATTTCATAAGCCATATCAGGACATGATTGATATAGATAATCCTTATCCAAGGGGTTATTGCATCCCTAAGTTTTCCTTATTCTCTGGGGAAGAGGGACAATTTACACTTGAACATATTGAATGTTTTACCATTCAATGTGCTTAATTGGAAAATTATGAAAAATTTTCCAATTTAAAGTTACGGGTGTTTCCTAATAGTTTAACTGGTACTGCTTTTACTTAGTAAGCTACACTCCTCAAGAATTCTATTTTCACAAGGCAGGAGATAGAGTGCCAGATCCATACCCAGTTCTTTAGAGTTGATTTAGAGGTTTGCATAGTCAAATTATCTAGAGTGACTCAAAGAGCTTGTGAAATGGCTAACCTCTTCATTGCACGGTTCAAAGGGATGGGGAATAGGTGCAAAATCCTTTTACCAAAAATTGAATATGTCAAAATGGCTCAAAGGGGTCTTAATATTGAGCTGAGGAAGAAGTTTCATGTTAAGGAATTTTAGGACTTTTATGAGCTTACTGTCCGAGTGAGTGAGTATGGAGTGTTGCTTTTGGAAAAGAATTAAAGGAGTAAAGCCTCAATGGGAACTTATTTCCAAGAAGTTTCCAATGATGAAGTTGTTATTGTTGACCTTGCAAATACTGGGTCTTATGTTTGTCCACTGTTGAAAAAGAAATCCCAAGAAGTTTGGAAAAATCCCAAGGCTCAAATCTTTAGTTGCATTACAATTTTGAGATTTCCAATAGAGATCAAATCTTTAACTTTCTCCTTAAAGAAAAATTCATCAAGCTTTCACCTAACCACAAACTTCCAATAAAGGAGGAGTTGATGGGAAAGGAAGATTGTAAGTACCATAATTCTTACAACCATTTTACTAATTCTAATTGGGTGTTTAAAAATGTGGTACAGGATCGAATCAATAAGGGAGTACTGAAATTCCAAGAAAATAAAGATGTCATATTGATTGAGGAAGACCCATTTCCACCATAGCTTCCATCAACACAATTGACACTAATCTTAGAGCATTTTTTTACATCAAAAAGAAACTCTAGGAAAAATAGGAGAATTGGGACACCTTTGACCAACATTTTAGCAAATTTGACTTTTTGGTGAAGTACAACAAACTACTATTAGCTCAAATCCCCAAAAAATAAAAAATAAAAACTATTGGTTAGGGAGATAACTCTGAGGACGGTGGTTGGAAAACAAAGAAAAAGTCATTTTATCATAAAAAATCATTCAACAATTGCAGGCAAGGAAATTGCCATGGTATTAACTGGAGATCATCCTCAAGGTAAAGTTCCTTAAGCTACCAGGAAAATTTCTCAACTAAAAAACAAAAATATTTTTATAAATCTAATTCCTCTTAGAGTGTTTCAAATAATTATAGGAAGGAGGATGATGTGACCACC
>CAOJBK012177282.1:0-10135 GCA_948294925.1 Codiaeum variegatum
ATTTATTCATACTCGCTCTCTAAATTATGATGTTCATATTAATTTAAGTATATATTATTATATTATTATTAATGATATTATATATTAAAAAAATATTTTCAGTATTTGTGACGTAATTATTGATGCATTTTATTTGGTCGGTAAATTACTGATGCAATATTTTGGTCAAGAAATAGTCGGTAAATTACCGACCCATATTTTGGTCAGGAATGGGTCAATAAATTACTGATGCATTATTTTGGTCGGTAATTCATCACTAATTATTTAAAAATATTACCGACCCAATATTTTAATTTATCGACCAAAAAATGCGTTGGTAATTACTTACCCAATAAATTTTGGTCGGTAATATTTAATTTTGTAACAGAAGAAATACTGACCCATTTTTTTTATCGGTAATACTATTTACCGACCCCAAAATTAAATTTTCCGAACAAAAAATTGGTTTGGTAAAAAATAATTTTTTTGTAGTGGCAGTGGGTCATGGTAAATGTTTCATCTTACCCTCTTCTCTTAAGGCTATCTGGAAGACCCATTTTTTTTGTTGTCTCCCACCCTAGCCTAGCTGAGGTACCTCATCGTTGTAATTGCGAGGCCTAAAGGATTCGTTCCAAGGACCTCAACCCCTTGACTCGTACAAAAATAATATGGCACTTGAAAATTATTTCCAAATTGGTTAAGAAGCTAGGGAAGTTTGATATCAGATCCTTAGAGGATAACTGGTATTCGATTCAGGTCTTGACCCCATATGGTGTTCAAATGAACTCTCTTAGCGGTAGCATTTGCATCATCCCATCATCCATTCTTTACCTGCATATGTTCTTTTATTTTAATGATCATGATCTCCTTCCTTTTTTATGTACAGACATGGTCAGGATTTTAGAAAAGATGAAGATGTTGTAAGTGAAGGTTAAGGCCAAAAAACAATAGAAAGATCAGGGTAAGAGTGGGAGTCGGCCTAAGTGTGAAACCCCATCCCTTCCCCCTTTTTATAAGGAAAAAACACATTGTCTCTCTCCCTCAGCTCCTGCTGCTCTTTCTATTACTATTCAAGGAAAGAGCCTTGTTCCTGCTTTCTTCCTAACTCTTAAACGAACTAGGGAGGTGGTCGAGGCTTCGTCCTCCAAAAAGGCTAAAACCAAGTTTATTGGGAAGTGT
Source organism: Codiaeum variegatum (assembly GCA_948294925.1). Taxonomy (NCBI): domain Eukaryota; kingdom Viridiplantae; phylum Streptophyta; class Magnoliopsida; order Malpighiales; family Euphorbiaceae; genus Codiaeum; species Codiaeum variegatum. The sequence continues at coordinate 1,159 of CAOJBK012177282.1, forward strand.
GACACCTTACCTGACGTCATCTGGTTAGAGTATGGTAGCAAAACATCTCTCTCAAACCCTGACCTCATCTTCAATGTACTAAAGTCCATGTGTCTTTCTCAAGACATAGGAAAGTATGAAAAGATTAGTCGAAGGGAGAGGCTCATCCTATGCTTGAGCCATGCATTTGGAGTAAGACCCTCTTACTCGTGTATTTTAATTTTAATTAAAGATTTCCCATAAGTGTTTATGTTGCAAGCTATTGATGTGGCCTATGCTAAGGCCATCATAATGACAAGGGAGCTGAAGGACAAGGAAGAGGAAAAAGCTAACTTATCTAAGGAAAAAGAGGAGCTAGCTCAAGAGGTTGAGGGAAAGAGGAAGGATCTCACCTCTTTTAATGAGCGAGTCTTGCAGTGGAAGCAGATCCTTGATGAGGTCTTACTTTCTAAGTCCCAATTGGAGAAAGACCTACAAAGCAACAACAAGGAGCTAGCGTTTTATCAGCGGGACTTTGAAGCCTCAAAGAAGAAGGTGGAGGCTCATCAAACTATTAGTGCCTTATGGTTTCTTGAGCACTGAAAGTAACTAGTAACAGAGGCCGTGAAGCTGCTGAGTGATAGTGCTCATTCCTTGGCTAACATCAACCTTAATCCTAAAATCTTTGAGATCAGTACCCCTATTAAAGAGGAGTTAAGTGATGAGGAAGAAGCCTAGGGGATGATCAGCTTCCCGATGCTCAGGATCATTCCAAACACAATCCTCCTGCTCTTACTAATCTAGTGGTAACTGATGCCAAGGCGAATGCCACTGGTGAGGACCTGCCCACTATTTTTGAAGTTTAGAGAGTACAAGATCTCTGATCCCTCCCCCCCTTCACCCTTTCTTGTAACTCTTTTAAGGGTGGTAATTTTTGGAGAGGACCCCCAGCTCTTTTTTTTTAAATTTTATGTGTTGTAATGAATTGACCCTATGGGGATCTATCTTAGAGGGTCATACTTTTGTACTTGCACTATTATCAATGAAAATTTCTTTTTTTATTATGTTGTTATATGGAGGATCCTACCTTGTTCTATTGTTTTATATTGTGTAGATGATCTTTAGATCATTCTGGCTTTGTGTATGATTAATTATTCTTCTGTTGGGAGGGTTCCTCCTAAGTAGATCCCCCTTTTCTCAAATGATTTCCTCATTGAGGGGTCATTCCTTTATTTGACTTATTCTTAAAGAGCACTTACATGTTATGATGTTTTTATAATTGGAAACCAAGGACGATGAGTGTGACCCATAAAGGCTCATCCCTCGGCCCACTTTCATGTTAATCTGAGTAGAGGAAAATGGTCTTTGGACCATATCCTTCTTTTAAAGGGTGATCTGTGGATCATTTCATTGCTTGGTGAAGTGTGATCTTTGGACCATGCTCTCTATTAGAGGGGGTGGGGTGATCTTTGGATTGTTTAATCACATGCTAGAGGATGGTCTTTAGACCATGCTCTCCTTTGGAAAGTATGATCTTTGGATTATTCAATCAAGGGCTAGAGGATGGTCTTTAAACCATGCTCTCCCTTGGAAAGGAAGATCTTTAGATTTTTTGATAAAAATGAAATAACAACTAGTAATTCAAGAAAAACATAATTTTATTCATGATGCCAGGATCAGTAGATGCACTAAAAAATCCTAACTAGGTTGTACCCTCTTAGAGCTCTCATCATTTGCCTTGACTTAATAACATTTAAAATAATTAGTACAAGACTGAAATAATTTAAAAATTATAAGGATAAAAAATGTTTAAGTGCTCTGCATTCCAAGAATGAGGTAGGATCTTCCCTTTTGCATCTTCCAAAAGATATGCACTAAGCCTGAGTACCTTATTGATCCTGTAGGGGCCCTTCTAGTTAGGTTGAAGCTTGCCAACACCAACATTACCTTTGGTTAACTCTACCTTTTTCAGGACGAGGTCAGCCCCTGGAAAGCCTTGTAGTTAACCTTCGTATCATGATATTTGTCTATCTTCTATCTGTATGCAGCAGCCATAGCATAAGCCAGATCTTTTAGCTCTTCCACTAGGTTTAGGTATGTTCTTCTTTCCAAGTCTTGATCTACCGATTTCCAATAATATTGACCCCTCAAGCCACACTTGATAATTATCTATTCCCACCAAAGGTGTTGTTGTAGGCTTTATATCTTTTAAGTTCAATTTCATCTTATGGAAGCAATATCCATAGTAATCATGTTAACTGAACTCCCATCATCCACCATGATTCTCTTCACTTGGTAATTATTAACATAGCCTTGTAATACTAGGGCATCATTATGTGGGTGAACTACATGCTTTTCATCTTCTTGGAAGAAGGTTAGAGAGCACCAGGTTGAAGAATGTATGGTGGTTAAGGCTGAGGTCCTCCTTTCGACAAAATAAAGCAAACTTCTCTAACAACCTTCTTTCTTTGGGTAGAGTTGTCAACTGTTAAGCTACCACCCAAAATCACAAAGATATCCTCTACTACACATCTCTCCCTCTACTTGGGATGATCTTCCCTCTGATAGTCCCTCCTGTCATCTCTGGTTGGCTCCCTTTTGTTATGATCCGAGCCGTTGGTATTTCTCATGTGCTGTGTGATCCTTGGAACCCCTTTTTGGACCAATCTTTCTATTTCATCCTTTAGATGTCATCGTTGGTCCTTCTCATATGCTGCATGATCCTCGAAACCCCTTTTTGGAGCAATCTTTCTATTTCATCCTTTACATGTCGCCGTTGGTCCTTCTCATGTGATACATGATCCCTGGAACCCTTTTTTGGACCAATATTTCTATTTCATCTTTTAGATGTTTGTATTCTTCAATTTCATGGCTTTTATCTTGGCGGAACTCGTAATATTTTTTGGATTCCCTCCTTCAGCTGGATGGGTCACTCATTTTTGGAGGCCCCTTGAGCAAGTTTGATACCTTACTCACTTCTTGGTTGAATTTGCCAATTTATGTCCCAAAGTCCTCACCCGATTTCTACCTCACTGTAAGGAGGTCTATTGAGAGATTTTCCTTGGACCTCAAAGACATGAATCTCATTTCAAAAGCATCCATGAACTGCTTAAAAAAGGAGATCAACCTAAGGGATAGTGACTAATACCGACCCTTGGTGATCCGATCCAAAGTTATAGGGAAGAGCTTATATAGGACGTGGTCCTGGTATGTCTGGGAGTGGATCTCCATTCTAAACTTATTGATGTGACTTCTTGGGCAGGTCTAACCCTCATAATTGTCGAGGCAAGGTCGTTTCTCAAAGCCTGAAGGGTATTCATCCATCATAATGGAATCTATCAAGGGTGATTCTTCTGGTAGGTCAAGGTTCAGGCCCTTGCTTTTGACACCCAAGTTCTCCAATACCTTTTTTACTATTTTGATTAGGCCGTTCATATGAGCTAATTTGTTCTTTACCACGTCTTTTATCTCAACCCATGTTTGTGCCATGTTGTTCAAGACTACGCCCCTATGTACCACTTCATCTACTTGCATATCCTCCTGTCTATCATAACATCCGCCCTGTGGTGGAACTGTGGGGATCTACATAGGCAACCTGGCCTGTACCTGAGAGATGTGTTGCACCTATTGTCTTTGCTCTGCCATCTACCTCTAGAGCTCAATGTATTGGCCATACATGTTTTACATAACCACAGGGTTATTAAAATTCGATAATGCCTACCCTAAGTTGAGGTACGCTATTCTTTGTTGAGCTTGTTCTATTCCATACCTCCCACCTACTTGTACATTTTCATGTCCTAGGGGTACATTTTGGGGTCCCTGCACAGTTCCAAAGGGTATAATAATAATAATAATAGATTTTGACACCAATAATAGATCAATTCATTCATGTGATTATATTTTTAAATCATATTTTATTTTTCTAATGTGTATTTACAATATTTTTTTTAGGGAGTATTTACAATATTATTAGTTGATTGAAAAAAAATACTAACTTTTGGATTTAAAAATAATGAAACACTTATAAAATTTTTACCCGAATAGCACCCCCAATCCGGACTGGTTCATAGGTCATTTTTTCAGAACATGTTGGTCGTTTGTTGGAAATGATGTGTGCAGGGATGTTCAATCTTTATTTTATTTTGGGAAGCACTTTTCCAGGTCTCAACTCAAACCTTATGTTTCTTCTTCCTAAAGTTAAATGAGTAAATGAAATTTCTAAGTTTCTCCCCATTATTCTTAGTAATTTCATGTTCAAAATTATCTTTGAGATTTTAGCTGACAAGTTGAGTATTATTGCTCTAAAATTGTTAGTCCTAATCAGTTTGGTTTTGTGAAAGGATGGAACATAGAAGATTGTGTTGTTGGTGCTTCGGAAAGTTTTAATTTACTGAATTCTAAATATTTTGGGAAGAACATGGCTCTCAAGCTAGACATTTAGAAGGCTTTTGATTCGATGGAGTAGGACTTTATCTTGGCTTTCCTATCCTATTTTGGTTTTTTAGATACTTTTTGTGAATGCTTATTCTCTATTTTTAGCTCAGCTCATTTATTTATTATCATTCAAGGCACTCTGAAAGGTTACTTTCCTATCTTTTATGGAGTTCTCCAGGGTCACCCTTTGTCTCATATCTTATTATGCATCGCTGAAGATTATTTAAGCATATTTTTTAAGAACCTTTTTTATACTAATGTGTTAACTAAGATGTATGGAGGTAATAACCTTGATTGTCCTTCGCATTTGTTTTATGTTGATGATGCCTTAGTCTTTTGCAGAGCCACTAAAGCTAATATTTCAATTTTAATTGAGACTTTAAATCATTATAGGACTTTATATGGTCAATTCATCAATTGGTATAAGTCTGAATTGTTGCTCAATAATTCTTTATTTCCAGGTAGAATTAATTCTTTATGTCAGTAAGGTGGTATGTGGCATGGTACTTTGCCTTTCATCTATTTGGGAGTTCCTATTTTTATTGGTGCTCCTAATGCAAGCTCTCTTAAAACCATTGTTGATCAAATTACCTATAAACTTGAAAGTTAGAAGGATGACTCTTTGTCCTTTACTGGCCATATGGCTCTTATTAAATATGTGGTTTATGGTTCTCTTATTCATTCTTTCATGATTTATAAATTGCTCGTGCATTTGCTAAAAAATTTGGAGAAAAATTAGAAACTTTTGATGGACAGGTAACATTCATAAAAAGAAACTTGTTACAACTAAATGGGATATATGTTGTAGTCCAACTGACAAAGGTGGTATTGGTTTAAAGTGCCTCCATTACTTCAATAAAGCTCTTCTCAGTCGGATTACATGGAAGCTATGCTCCTTGCCTAATTTAGTTTTTTTTTGTGCAAATGGTTTTTTAAAAGGTAATGGGGCTACTAGAACTTTTGTTCATTCCTCTATTTTGGAGTTCAATAAGAGATATTTATTCTGATTTCCAAAATCATTCTCATTGGTTGCTTGCTGTCAACTCTAATTTGAACTTTTGGACTATGAATTTTGTGGGATATATTATTACTGATAAATTTGGTATCCCTTCTTCAGTATGCAAGAAATTTTAGGCCTCTATTAGCGATATTTTTTTGGGAAGGTGATTGACACTTTCCTAATGAATTTTGTATAGCTTTTTCAGAATTTGGTGAATGATTTGTTATCTAAAGTTATTTTTTCTCACAATAAAGATGTTTTTATTTGGCGCTTCTCTCCTAATGGTTCTTTTTCTTGCAAGCTAGATTATGATTTTTATAGATAAAATCATCCAAAAGTGCTTGGAGTAAGGAGCTTTGGCATCATTTTTTGCCTCACAGCCATGCCTTTTGTTGTTGGCATTTGAAGCAGGATCGACTACCCATTAAAGAGGTGTTGCAGCAGCATGGTACGCCCAAGGCCAGCTGCTGTCGTGTCTGTTCTGTAGGCCCTGACTCAACAGAACACATCTTTCTCTCTTATTCTTACACCAATGCTTTATGGATAGCCCTTGGTGACATGTTTCAGGTTAATTCTTTGGATTTTTCTTCACTTTTTAGGCTTTTTTCTTCAGGATTTAGCGTGCAATTTTCTTCTCAAGTATTGGCTTTATGGAAAGTGAATTTTTTTTCTACTTTTTGGCTTCTTTGGAGAGCTAGAAATCATGCTATTTTTCATAATTGCCTCATTCCTATTGGCTCTTTAATTAGACATCTTTGTAAATTAGTGAAGGAAGTTGAGATTTTTCATCATGGTAATATAAAAAATTCTATTTCTTAGTTGTCCATTCTTCAATGTATTAGAATCTTCCCAATTTCTAGAGCTTCCCCTAAATTGTTGGAAGTGAAATGGTCTCCTCCTCTTATGGGTTGGGTTAAATGTAATATTATGGCTCTGCTCGTGGTTGTCCGAGTAGCACAGGTGCATGTGGCATTTTTGGATTGCACAATGGGTTTGTTCTTGATAGTTTTGCTATTCCTCTAGGCTCTAAATTTGCTTTTGAAGCGGAAGTGAGAGCCTTTATTACAGTTGTGTTTTATGCTCGTAGACTTAATTACTCTCCAAATTTGGTCTGAGAGCGATTCTTTAACTATGGTGAAATGGGTTTTCTCTTCTTCTTATGACATTCCATGGCATCTGAAGAATGATTAACATTCTTGTCTTCAACTTCTACAAGACACGCATTTTCATATTAGTTATATATTTAGAGAAGGTAACTTTGTTGCTGATAAATTAGCTTCCATTGCAGTATCCCTTTCTGTTGAGACTTGGTGGAATTCTTATCCTCCTTATTGTAATAGTTTAGTAATCCATGATGCTATGGGCCTTTACAATTATCGTTTTTATTGATCTTGCCCTTTGAGGTTGTATTGGATTTTGTATTCTTTATTTTTTCTTTTAATAATATGTTTGGATCTCTTAATATGATGTGGGTGCTAGATGGATGCCACCCTAACTGTTATGTCTTGATGGACCTCTGATTTTGAGCTTAAACGCCTTATTCAAAAAATAAAAATAAAAGATTTATATTTAATAATAATAATAGATTTTTATACCAATAAGCCTTTGCTACAATGTTATAAAGTCGTATGTAACAATTTAAATGGGCTGATATAGTTGGTTGGTAGTATGACCTATCAATCTTAAATTTTTGGCCCAAAAAAGCCAACCCATCTGCCTAAAATCCAAGATTGATCATGAGCAGGCCCAGAAGCCAAGAAGAAGAATTGAGGATCAAGTTCACCCTGGAACAAGTTAGTTTGCCCATATCCAATATCCTCAACTTTTTTAGGTTGGTATTGAAAAAGAGGACATACCCAATGTGTATCTCGAGTTAAGTTACGGGTGGATATCAGTTCGGTTCGGTTCAAAATCGAATGAAAAAACTGAAAATAAAAAATATAATTTTTACAAACTGAAATCAAACAGAATTATGTATAATCGAAAAATCAAAATTTTAATTTCTCAAAATCGAACCATTTTTTAAATTCGGTTCGTTATTAGAATCGAATTTTTTTATAAATATAAAATGTAATAAAAAAATAAATTTTTAATTTTTCAATTTTTCGATTTGATTTTAAAAATTGTATATTGAATTGAAAACCAAAAATCAAAATTTTTTTCATTTTTAAAATCAAACCAAACCAAATATGCAATAAACTAAAAATCAATTTTTTTATCGGTTTAATTTTTTTTTTATTTGGTTGGGTTTTTTCTACCCCTAGAGTACAAGGTCTCAACTCAACCAAAAATAATTGAGAATATCTAGCAGGCCCTTAATTAATAGTTTCTGTTTTTTTTTTGAAATTTCTTTTGATTCGAGAGGTATCAAGTAATTTTGAGAACATTACTAATATCTTTAAAAAAAATTTAAGTAGAATATAACTATTATTAGTATTATTTTCTAGGTTACTACTATTTTTAAATTTAGATTTTAATTTTCTAAATTAAATTTTAAGATTCTTCTATTTTAAGTGATTTTATTATAGTTGTTAGAATGTTTATATGGATCTTATGAGTCTATGATTCGAAAAAATAAAATCGATTCTAATAATAATTAGAATCTTAATGTTTGTAGGATATTGATACCGCTCAACCTTAACTTGGTTCGGCTTCAGCTAGAAACTTAAATTCTAACCTAATTCTATAGCACTATGTCCTATCCGAACTCCAGGCTCACAACAAGCTTTGTCCCTTATGGCCTTCGGAGGTTCGAGTCCCACAACAGATAGGTGTTACTGGCCCTATGGAGAGGTACACTGCAAAGTATATGTGTCCTCTTCAATAGAGTTTTCACCCTATAAATACAGTTCTCAGCAACTCAAATGAGGTAATGAATATTTTCCTCACAACCAAATACTATACACAATTTCATTCTTTAGTTACAACCTATTTCTGACTTAAGCGTCGGATGATTATTGCCGGACACAACGTCCGGCCACCCCTGACCACTGTCTTACCTGTACAAGCTTGTTCCAGTTCGACCAGAGTCATTCAAATCAAGCTTTGGCCAAGACCCACATGCATCAGATATCTTGATCCTATTTGATTAAAACATTTTTAGCATTAAAATTTTAATATGATCATATGATATGACTACAATTATAATATAATATAAATCAACTCTTATATGCTGCCATTTTTATATACATGTTAAATATGCCTTTTAAAAATTTTGAAATTGAGATTTATAATATTTTATTAATATTATTACTTAAGGATATTGATTTTTTTTTGGAAAACCTTAAGGATATTATTTACAATAAAGTAATTTTAAAAATTATATAACTCTAAATTTAAATATGGATAAATTATTATTTAGTTCCTAGGTTTTGACCAAATTAACACTTCAGTTTCTATATTTAGCAAAACTAACAGTTTAGTCTCTCTATTTTGATTTCTCTAACAGTTTAGTCTCTCTATTTGACTAAATCAACAATTTATTACCTCTATTTTCATTAATTTTTTGTGAAATGGCTAAAGAGGCAAAACATATAGTCAAAATACAATTAATTGAATATATAAACTTTTTTTAAAACTATGCAT
>CAOJBK012177964.1:0-13357 GCA_948294925.1 Codiaeum variegatum
TTACAAGAGTTGGAATTGTTGTAAGGGGCAATCGCATCAAAAGCATTAAAAACTTTTGTTAAAGGAACTGTAGTTTACTCCTTCCGTGGCATCCATCTAGTTGATGGTTTAGCAGATTTTACCTAAAATGTTGGCAGGTCAGGCTTGTGAGCCTTAGGATTAGCATTATTTTTTCCTTTGTTTAGCCGACAATCTCTTGGAAAATGGCCAATATTATGACAGGTACTGAAAAATAGAGGTAAGTTCTCATACCAAAGATCAATAAAGAAACTTTAACTTGGACGTTCAACCATCAAAGTTTCAGGTAAATCTTCAATTAGAACACGTGCTTAGTGTCCTAGCTCTCATGTTGTCATATCATGATCAATATGTAATGGTGTTCCAATGCCCTTAGTAATATCTTTTAGAATAATCAGATGCCAGTACTTTCATGGCAATGATAGGGTAAAATCTACAAGTGTACATATCGTTCCTATAGTTTAGTGATGAGTATAGAGTATTGTCTCACAAGGGAAGGATGACAAGTACCAAACAAATGATTCAATTATTGTTTAGACGATAAAATTCGAGTTGGTTTTGCAATTTAAAATCTAAACTAAAGAAAGCGATTGTAAATATATAAGAAATTCAATAAAATAAAATACCTAGGACTTGAGGTTCATTGTACAACGTATTATTGTTCTTAAACCTATTCTCTAGATTCTCTCTTCTCACATGAATGCTAGACCTAATTTCCCTTAGCTAGATAAAAAGCTCTCCCGAGTCAATTTTCTGATATTCAATATATTCCTAATAATTATTCTCGTGATACTAGGCAATAAAAAGAACTCAATAAGCAATTTGAAAATTAGTTTTGAATGTCTCTTAGAAGTAATCTTATCCCTAAATATTATATTACCTAAGTTAATTGATTCCATGATCCAAATTTAAATCTTAACTCCCGTAATTTTGAAATAAACTCTAAAATGTAGAATTTAGTAGCTAGTCAAACCTAGCTTTAAGTACAAAATCAATTAAAGACATTCAATTAAAAAGAATAAAATCTATTAAATTAAATTAAGAACAATAATTCATTGTAGCAACTACAACCCAAATCCTAGATTAAGGATTTAGCCACTCATGTTTAGAATAACAAAATAAAAATCAATTCTAACAAATATTCCAAACATAATCCTTGAAATAAAATAAATTTTATGAAACAAACAAAATAAAACAAGCAAAATAAAATAATAAATAGGTTTAAAAAAAGAAAACTCTTGAAAAACTTGGAGTGGCAAAGTCTCTAATCCGAAATCTTCCAAGAATCTCCAATGGTAGTGTGGAGGCAAGAATTAGTATTCTTTTATGATTAATTGATGGAGGCTCTTTAACCTCTTAGAATTAGGGTTTTCTAGAGATTTTTTCATGCCCAAAATTTCCTTCAAAAGTTGATAAATTAAGAAAAATCTTGTCAAATTCGCAGGTGCAATTATGCACAACCTATGCATAATTTCCAACTTGACTGTGCAGAATTTTTAGCACAATTTGGACAGTTTTGAATTCATTGGCACAATCTGTGTAGAATTTCAGCACCTCCTGTGCACAGCTAAAAGCCTTCTTTTTCACTGCTTTTCACCTCCAAAAAGCTTCAAACTTCAATCCTTTGTTTCCAAGCTTTCTCAACTGATCTTGAAACCTCAGTCTTCTCCAATTAAACCTAAAAAATACTTGAAATCTACAAAACACTAAAAGAAAACATAAAATTGAACAAAAATAAAAATAACTAAAATAATGAAAACAATTAGGCATTAATCTCTAAAATTTAGTAAATATTTATCATAAATTGCTCAAGAAAATACATCCAAATTTAAGTATATCAGGCAAGCAGTTAAAACGAACCCAAATTTGTGTAGTAGGAGCTTTCTGTTCATAAGGGTCAAAATCCGGGGTCCAAAGTTGCAATCTAAGAAAACCAGGTTTCAATGCAATCATACTTTTATTTCAGATTCTATTTTTATCCTCAGTTGTATCTAATATAACATGATAAAAACCTCTTCCCAGAGAAATAAATTTCCATGAATTCTTAACGTTCCAAACTATTGATAGTTTCTGCTTTAGGTCAATCAATTGCATCGGTTTCTCTCCTTTTAAAAGGATAATTCTAGCAATTAAGGCTCTTTCACATATACTAACTCATTGGAGATAAGCAACCTCATTGATTTGGATGGATATGTAACCACCATGATTCATCGGGGATGAATTAGAATCGGAAATCTTAGTGAGATCAAGTTAATCATCATTAGTAGCAGTACCCTTGAGAGCTTCCATGAAAGATTTGTGATTCTGATTCATTTGAGACTGCTGGGTAATCTAGCAAAGGGATGTCGGTGGCTGGTTGGCTGGAAAACATGGTCGTTAGGAGGCCAAAGAAGATGAAGGCAGCTATGCGAAGAGAAACCCTAGAAAAGCATTTCTCATGTTTATCTTGATAATAGGTATATTGCAAATGTTGAACTCTAGGCTTTATCTTTGTATCATTGTGTATATATACACTACTGCTATAATGAAATAATTTAATGTCTTCAACTTATTATCTCTTGCGAATCTTTACATGGTATCAAAGCCTAAGAAGGTTACACAAGCAATATAAAACTTTTCTCTCTTGATCTGAAAATATGCCTGATGCATCTACAAGCAATGAATATGTTGTTTCCTCTATCTCCCATGTTATTTCATCTCCAAATCTTACACATCGACTTTCCATCAAATTATCCTCTTCTAATTATCTCTTGTTGCAAACACAACTTCTACCTTTGTTACATGGATACAATCTTACCCACCATGTTGATGGTTCCTCTCCTTCTACTAAATTTATTGCTAATAATTCTCCTAATCTAGCTTATGATGTGTGGTTTTGAGTTCATCATATTGTCTTGAGTTGGATTGTAAGCTCAGTTTCAAAAGGTTTGTTGCCTTAGATTGTTGGACAACTTATGAAGCATGGAAACGACTTGCAAATGTTTATTTTTCTGGTTCTAACATACAAATACATATGATGAAGGGGCAACTACAGAAACTCAGTCATGGAGCTACTGAGTCTATTGATTCCTATATGGAGCGGCCAAAAGGGTGTACAAATCAATTGGTTGTGTTAGATAAACTAGTTCCTGATGATGATTAAATTGGTGCAATTACGGAGGGGCTTGGTGCTGATTATCACCCTTTTGTGCGTGCTTTTGAGGCTAAACTTGAAATAGTTACTTATGATGAGTTCTATATGTTATTATTAAGTGAAGAAATTCAATTGAAAAAGGATTCTATCTCTACAGAAATTGTTTCACCAGCTCATTATGCAAATAGGACCTCTGATCATAGAAGCTACACCACTCGTGGAGGTCGATCTTCTTGCGGTAGAGAAAGAAACAATTACAGATATCATATGAGGTTTGAAATACAAAGCTCCACTGAAATTTAGTGTCATGCCTGTCATGGCTATGGACATGTTGCTTGCCAATATCATTCACCTAAAGTTCTCTCATTTGTTCATCCACAATCTTACGTGTGTTCGGGTGGGAATGGTACTCAACAATTAAGGACTGTTGATTCTGGTGCAAATCGTCATCTTACTACTTAAATGGAGAACTTGGATATTAAGTCTGAATATCTTGGCATTGATGATGTGAAAATTAGCAAATTGTAAAACAATTCCTATCTCTCACATTGGTTCATCTACCATTTCCTTAAATAATAGTATCCTATGTGCACCTAATGCTTATCAAAATCTTTTGTCTTATGTTTGTCTGTTACAACCATCCTTATATGGCCTAAAACAAGCACCCCACCAATGGAACAAATGTTTGGTTGATGCTTTGATATCTTTGGTTTTATGGGATCTAAGATTGACACCTATCTTTCTATTGTGAACTCAATGGTATGATGCTGTTTTGCTTGATTTATGTCGACGATACATTGATAATAGGGAGTGATATTTCCATCATTGATAACATAATTCAGTATTTGAGCACTAGATTTTTGGTTAAAGATATAGGTAGGCTGAACTATTTTTCTTGGCGTGGAGGCTTCTTGGTTCAACAATGGCTTATTTCTCTCCCAAACCAAATATATAAAAGATTTGTTAGGTAAGGCAAAGATGGAATCCTTCTTTATTTCGGAGTATTGTTGGGGGTCTTCAATATTTGGTTTTAACTCACACATATATAGCATTTGATGTTCACAAAGTCGCCTAATTCTTACATACTCCAACAACTGAACATTAGAAGGATGTTAAAAGAATTTTGCACTATCTAAAGGGGACGATCTCACATGGTTTATGGTCCACTAAGTCGACAAGCAATCAACTCTTTGCCTATGCTGATGTAGATTGGGCAAACTTCGTTGATGATCGTAAGTCAACTACAGGCTATGCCATTTACTTTGGTTCTAATCTTATCTCTTGGAGTTGTGAGAAACAAAGAAAAATTTCAAAATCCTCTACCGAAGCAGAGTACAGGGCTGTAGGGGCTACTACTTCTGAGATCACATGATTACAATCTCTACTTGCTGAAATTGGATTCGCCTCTTCTATCATTCCAAAGCTTTGGTGTGATAACCTTGGAGCAACATTCATGATTGTCAATCTAATTTTTCACCCAAGAACTAAACATTTTAAGCTTGAGTTTCATTTACCCTCAATATTGAGATTCTGAGCTAATTTTATTCATACAAAAATTAGGGATAAAAGGAGAAATCTAAATTGGGTGCAGAGTATGCTTTCCAACAGTGGTAAACATTCCTGAGTTTCATCAATTGCCATATGATTTGTGTTGAAGAATGGCAATGTTGTGGCACTTTCTCTTTGTTTTTTTTTTTTTTTTTTTATTTCTGTTTTTTTTTTTAGTTTTAAAAAATAGGAATTGATTTAGCAATTTGACAAGGTTTAAGAATTAATAAAATAATACACATCATCTTAGGAGTGGCCACATCATTGTTAATTTTTTATTAATTGTTGAATTTTATCAAAATTAAATTATATATTTATTAAAATTTCAAAATTACTTTCTTTTTTAAATTGTAATTTCTGTTTATAAATTCGTATTTTGAAGTTTAACTTTACCAATATATTACTCTAAAAATTTATTGCTAAAAATATAAAAAAATAATATTATAAAAATATTTTTTAATAAGAGTTTTTTAATTAAATTTTATATTATGAATTAAAGTTTAATTTTTTTAAAATAAAATGTCAAAGTTTAGTAGAAAAATCTGGTTGACGAATACGAAATTCATTTCTCAACAATAAACTCGAGAATCACATAAACTATTAGTCAAATATTAGGCTTAAATTACACCTACCATTCTCTATAAGTTTCCATGCATTGAAAATTGCAACTCTGCTCCATCACACACCAGTATTTATAAAGTAACTTTTGCAGAGAAACTTGCTTGCAATTGACAACTCTTCCTCCAACAAATTAAAACAAGAGACATAGAGAGAAAAAAAAATCACTTAATAATATCTTTTTGGGAAATTAAGATAGTTAATTGGTATAGCAAAACCCAAATTTGACAATTTTCTTCACTCTCCTCTTAATCAAAAAAAGAGAATTCATTCTCTTTTTTTTTTTTGCATGTGAGACAGAAATAAGTTCGGTTTTCCTGTAATTTTAAAATTTACTTCTTTTAGGTAGATTAGAAAATAAAATAAAAGAACAAAAAATATTGTTGGCATTTTGTGTAAATTGTATGTAAACCTTATTTTTACAAAGTCAAATAATTTTCTTTTTTTACTAATTAAACACCACAAAGCTTACTACCACAGACTTTGTTAATTGCATGCAACATTCCAAAACTTGATCTTTCTTCTCTTTATATATATAATTTTTTTTCTCAGGAACTGAACAACCCAAATTTTCTTCTTTTTATCTAGTTGGTCAAATCAAGATGGATAGTGGAGAGATCAAATCAAGAATTTCGATGGCAAGCAGAAGCATTAGCAGAAGAAGTTGGAACACTGAAGATGTATTTTCAAGAAGATATAGTCATGTTGATGAAGATGAAGAAGCTTTAAAATGGGCTGCAATTGAAAAATTACCAACATATGAAAGATTAAGAACAAGTATTATAAAATCATTTGTAGAAAATGAGCTGAATGAAGTAAAAACAGAACATAAAGAAGTTGATGTGAGAAAGCTTGATGTGAATGATAAGCAAAAGTTTATAAGTACAGTTTTTAAAGTTGCAGAAGAAGATAATGATAAGTTCTTTAAAAAATTTAGGCAAAGAATTGACAGGTAACTATTAATTAATTAATTAATTACTGTTTAATTTAATTTAATTAATTTTTTTTTTTAAAAAAAATTCAGGGTTGGGATTGAACTTCCAAGTGTGGAAGTGAGATTTAAGAATTTAAGTGTGGAAGCAGATTGCTATATTGGAAGCAGAGCACTACCAACTCTTGTAAATGAAGCAAAAAATATAGCGGAGTCAGTTGTTGGCATGCTTGGGATTAATTTTGCCAAAAGAACAAACCTCACAATTCTTAAAGATGTCTCTGGTATTATAAAACCTTCCAGGTAATTTTTTTCTTTATTTTTTTTTCAAAGAAAAATATAGGCTAAAATTTTTTTTTATTTCATTATAATTTTGTAGGCCTAATGATCATAGTTACCATTTTCAATTTTATCCTAACCTTTAAATTTGTAAATTTATGTATTTTACTTTTTAAATAGTTTCAAATCTACCACTGAATTAAAAAAATAATAATGAGAATTTAAAGACTTAAAATAGGTTAAATATACTGATGCTAAATTTAGAACTATTAAAAAATAGGATAATTTTAAAAAGATGAAAAAGAAGTTAAAAAATATGTAAAATACAAGGTAGGTCATATTATTATTGGGATGGCAACGGCCAGGTTGGGGCCGGGTTACGTCCAATCCGGCTCCTCCCGCCCCGCCCTGTAACTTGAATCCGCTCCATAATTCATCGGATTTTTTTTCCGTCCCATCCCGATTAAATATTTTTACACACACATATGAAATCAGGTCGGATCGGGTTACGGGATGAGACGGACTAATACCGGCCCAATCCGTCCCAGTATTTTTTTATACCGGCTTAACCCGTAACCCGTCCCATAACCCTGTAAATCATTAAAAAAATCCGTCCTGTTAGGGTCGGATCGGAGAAAATTGCCAACTCTAATTATTAAACCTATTACCCACTTGAAAAGATTGCCTAAATAATAAAATGTTGTAATATTTGTTATAATAAGTTTAGTTTTTCTTATTTATTAATTAATTAATTAATTAAAATTATCTTGTTACAGGATGACACTATTGTTGGGTCCACCATCATCAGGGAAAACAACATTGTTGCTAGCCTTGGCCGGAAAGCTGGATTCGAATTTAAAGGTTAGTTGAAATTTAAAGAAAAATATGATTACTTCATTGTGAGATTTGTGATGTATTTTCAGGTTAAAGGAGAGATAACATATAATGGGTATAGGCTAAATGAATTCGTGCCACGAAAAACATCAGCTTATATTAGTCAAAATGATGTTCATGTTGATGTTATGACCGTTAAAGAAACACTTGATTTCTCAGCAAGATGCCAAGGAGTTGGAACTCGAGAGGGTAATTCATTTTATCTTAATAAAAAAAACAAAAATTGTAATTTTAATAATAAAGAATAAATGAATTCTTACTGATTGATTAAAATTGGTTGTTACAAATGTATGCAGATCTCCTAAAAGAGGTGGCAAGAAGAGAGAAGCATGCAGGCTTACATCCGGAGGCAGATGTGGACCTTTTCATGAAGGTAAAGCATGCATGAAATACAATGCCTCGATTCCCAGTTGAATGTTTTTTGGTTATATTTTTTGTAATTAATAAAATTTTCTTTATTTGTTAAAAACAAAAAAAAAAGAAACATAAATAACTTATTTCTTCTTGTAAATTTAAATGTAACTTAAATTCAAACTCATGAAAACTACTCTTTAATACCATTTACCGGTAAAAAAAATACTATCATTTTAAAAATTTTCTTAAATTACTTTGTTTTAGCACACTAATATTTAGTCTAGTGGTAAACTACACATCCTAATAATAGATCAGGATTTAAATCCCCTCTCTACTAAAAAAAATTGAAACAAAGTAATTTACTTTGTTTGCAAAAAAGTTGTATCTTTTGTGAAAAATCAAATTTTTATTTTTAATTTTTTGCAAATCATCTAATTTTTTTCTTAATTCTTTTTAAATGTAAAAATAAACTTTAAATTTAAAAAATATGATGCAAAATAATATTTTTATGAAACATAATGTTATTTTCGTAGTTATTAAAAATAATTATCTTAGAAAATAAATATAATATTTTTTATAAATTAATTTTTTTAATAAGAGTTATGAATATATAAATTTATAAAATTATTTTTATTATTTTAAAAATTATTATTAAAATTATTTTTCATAAAATTTAAAATTTTTTTAACCATTTGAGAAGAATTATGAAAAAAAAAACAATGAAATTTAAGAAAAAAAATAAATAAAAGTTTACCTTTTTACAAAAAAGTGATTTTTTCTTAACAAAATAAAAATATTTTATTTTTAACAAAGTAACTATAAAAAACATCTACCATTTCATTAAAATTTTATCTTGAGCATCTATCCAATATGCAAAAGATGAAAAGTATTACAATCTCTTTTTTTAAAAAAAATAAATAAATTTATAAAAGATTAAATGAAATGAAATGTTGCTATAAATAAGAAAACCAAAAATTAGCTAACTTTTATAACCACTTTAATCTTTAAAAGTTTTTAATTTAGTACATAAATTATTCATCAATCTTTCAAATCTACCCTATACGATATATGGCATCCAATTTAAAAAAAAAATTCACAAATTTTTAGTGAGTCCATTTATTTATTTTGAGTTGAATTTAAAATTTAAAGAATCCAATTATTATTATATATGATCTAAAATTTTAATATATGATCTAAAATTTTAATTTCAACTCAATAAATAAATGGATTCATCAAAAAATTATGGATTTTTCTGAAAATTATAAATCTATCACAAAATTTAAAATTTTCCACTTAAGACATAAAGTAAATAATGGAATCCAAAAATAAGATAAAATTCTAAGTTTAAAAAAAAAACTCATTTGGTATAAGCTTGAGATTTCCACTTTTCATATTTTCCAAAATAGATAATAAAAAAAGCCAAAGAATATGCAAAATACTTGTGTCATTCAATGTGAGAGAGAGATTTTAAATAAAAAGGATATTGTGATATTTTTATTTAGCAAATAAAAATAATAAATTAGTCATAAAATTAAAAATTTTAATATTTTATTAATTTGGTGCATGAGATTAGTTCACGCACGGGTGTAAACAATAATTTTCCCAAACACTATACTTTGATTTTGATTTTTTTTTTAAATAAGTCTTAGTTGGGTGTGTTTTTTTCTCTTGTTTTTTTTTTGTCTAGAGTTTTAGTTGGGTGCTTTTTTTTCCAGAGTGTTAGTTGGGTGCTTACTCAAAAAAGTATGTCATTATAACATAAGTCACCATAATAATAAAGTTGAGTTTTTTTTTTTTTTAAAAAAGGTATATCAGAACAAATGCATGACATTGAGTAACTCTAAACTCCTCAATTGCACTGCTTTTACTTTTACTAGTTTTTGTATTTTAGATTCATGGATTTATGAATTTGAAATAATTTGATAATTAATAAAAGTTGAAATAATACAAAATATATAAAGATTTTTTCTTTTTAATTTTTTTAAAATACAAAAATGATAGTACCATAATCGAAATAATTTCATTAGCTAATGTCATGTGAAATATAATTAATGTGGCATTGATGAGTAAAGAATCTAGAACTCTGAGATCATCAAAACAGAATTTGTTCATCAGATTATGAAAACCACATGTAATGTTAATGCAGTTACTTTTTCTTAATTTTCATAAAAACTACATTTTCTTAATACGTTTGAAAGTGCCTATAAGCCTATTATTCAAGGTTTTCAGATCTGGACCGACCTTTGAACTGGTAAACGCAGAGAATCACGAGTCAGAAGTCTAAACAGAGTTCAACTGGGGTCGAACCGTTAAATTAAAATAAGGTTATATATATATATATATATATATATAATTTCTAAAAGATTATACAATACCAACACTAAAATATAAAATCCAATACAAATATAATAACATTCAAGATTAAATAAATTAAGTTCAATACAAGTTCATAAAAAAACAAGAGTCAAATAAAAATTTAAATATAATATTCAAGACATTTTTACAATAAAATAAATCAAATCTCTTATATATAACATAGTAGGAGATAATCAGTGGCTCAAAAAAACTAATTAGATTTCAGTTGATTTCTTCAACTTAGCAAATTTGAAAAAATTCCATTGAATAGGGGAAATAAAAAATAATAAACAAAGTTTAATACTAAGTGTACAGGAGAAACAAAACAATTCAAGAGGAGTGAAGGAAAAGGGGAAATAAAATAAATATTTTTTTTTAATTAAAGGTTGAAATCAAATTTTATATTATTAAAAGAAAAAGAAAATAAATAAAAAGAAAATAAATCAGTCTAAATAAAACACGTCTGAAGAATGATAATGAATGAGAGATTATATAAATTAGGTTTAGAAAAGATAAAATGACGTAATTTTATCTTTTAATTGTGATAAAAAAGAAAAGAAACCCAGATAATTTAATGATCCATAACCAATTTGAGCGTTTCAACAGTTTGACCTACGGATCAACAAATTTTTCCTGGATTTATTAATTTCCAGATTTTAGGTGTGGACCGGACCGATTTTGACTCCGGTTCACTGATTTATTGGTCGGACTGACTGGTTCAGTCCGAATTTCATAACCTTGCTATTATTTTAAGATGGAAAAAGTACATATTTCGAATTAAATGTTAGAGTTAAAATAATGATTTATGCATTTCCATTTTAATAATAATAAAAAAGAAATATAAAATATTTTTATTGAAATAATATTTAAAAAATTGGGATCAGCATGCAGAATTCTTAATTAAATTAAATTTCTTTGTTTTCTGTTTTTTTATAATTTTTCAGGCAACTGCAATGGAAGGTGTTGAAAGCAATCTCATTACAGATTACACTCTCAAAGTAAGTTGAAGATAGATGAGAAAACGGACATTGATATTTTTGAGTAATTTACTGTAAGCACAGTAGCGATATACATAAAAAAGTTAAATGAAGGTTCATTTATGAATCATTTGATAAATTAATCAAACTCCAACTGATTTAACTTTAAAATGATAGGTTCCACTAAATGGCCCTGAACGTTTTTTAAATTATTTATTATTTTATTTTCCTGCAAGAAAAATGTAAAATAGCAATAGATTTTATCTACCTTTCCTATTTTGCAACGGAATATTAACAAATATCAATGGATTTAAATATATTTTATTATAAATTAGAAATGAAATTGCAATTTCTGTTGGGTTTAGATAACAAAATTGTCCATTTAACGAGTAAATTACTTCAAAAATAACTAAATTTTGCTGATTGTTTTAATTTGATCGTTATCTATTTTTTTTTGTTTCATTAAACTTTGAAAATTATTTCAATATATGGTCACTAACCATACTAATATTCTAATCGATTTGTTGACATGTCATGCGGTACTTGTTTAGTTAGTCATCAACATAAGTCATCAACATCAACAGATTTTTCGACTGTCATCTTATATGGTTAGTAACCAAATTGAAACAAACAGTAAAATTTAGTGACCTAATAAGTAAATTATCCTAATTATTTACAATGATTATTTTGTTTATTTACTTTTTATTTTACTTTAAATTATTATTTTATAAATATATACTTGTAACAATTATAAATTTACAAAATAAAAAATTAATATATATGGAATGAATTTCGAATGATTAAGTTTGAATGTCATTAGTTATTTCAAAAAAAATAAAATAAACAAAAGTAATTATTTTTTTTAATTTATATTTATTTATTAATTTTTCAAGTAAAAATTTTGATAAATTTATATGATAGAGAAATTTAATTATTTCTTGTATTATTTATATATTTGATAAGAGTTTATTACCTTTATTTTGATAAAATTACGAAAAGATGTCAAAATCTTTTAAAATATTTTTTATCTTTTTATTTTATTTTATTTTTGAATAGTTACTAACATTCAAAAACTTAAATTAAAAATTTATCTTATATATATTAATTTTTTATTTTTTAAATTTATAATTGTTACAATTATATATTTACAAGATAAAAATTTAAAATAAGATAAAAAATAAAATAAAATAATCATTATAAATAATTAAGATAATTTACTAGTGATATTACTAAATTTTACTGCTTATTTCAATTTAGTTACTAAACTATGTAAGATGATATGAAAAAATCTGTTAACGTGTAGCTGATGTGAATGGCTTAATAGATAAGTACGATGACCTGACATGACACGTCAACAAATTGACCGGAATATTGATCTGATGGTGATTAATGATATATATTGAAATAATTTTCAAAATTTAGTGATTGATTTGAAAAAATATCTAATTAGTAATTAAATTAAAATAATTAATAAAATTTGATCTCTAAAGCAATTTAACGTGCATTTAGCAATAAAAACCTCCGTTTTTTTTATGTAAAAGAAAAACTTTAAATAACTATTTTCTAGTAGTGTTTATATATATGTGTATAAATTTTTTAAATGGAACAGATATTAGGACTTGATATATGCAAAGACATCATTGTAGGAGATGAAATGCTACGAGGAATATCTGGTGGACAGAAAAAGAGAGTAACTACAGGTTTATTATCTAAGAAATTTTATATTATTTTCTCCTCTTTTTTTCATTTGGAAACTTATTGAAATAAATTTTAATATCAATATTTATTAAATTGAAATTCTCATTGGACTAACGATAAATAGTTTCTTTAAAATATGTAAGGAATATTAAGTGCTAAAATCATGGAACTAAAACAAAAAAAATACTGATTTTTCTATAAAAATGTTAAAAAATAAATTTTTTTTTAAAAAAATCTCATTTTGATTTCTTGATATATTTTTTTTATTAATGCAGGAGAGATGATCGTTGGGCCAACAAAAACGCTGTTCATGGATGAGATATCAACGGGTCTAGATAGCTCCACAACATATCAAATAGTGAAATGTCTGCAGCAGATAGTACACCTCACTATCGGCACCGTATTAATGTCCCTGTTGCAACCTGCTCCTGAGACGTTCGATTTATTTGATGATATCATCTTTTTATCAGAAGGCCAGATTGTGTATCAGGGCCCACGAGAACACGTCCTTGAATTCTTTGAGAGTTGTGGGTTTCGCTGCCCTGAGAGAAA
>CAOJBK012178596.1:0-14848 GCA_948294925.1 Codiaeum variegatum
TTATAGGATTATTGGTAGGGACATCATTAATCCGGGAGACCATCACCTCTGCTGTCATTTTTGATAAGTATGAGATACTTATTGGTAAGAAGGTAGTGAGCCTCATGCTATAGACATGTAATGTCATAAAAACACATGAGCGTACTCATGGAATGAGTAAGTTAAATAGTGACGTTAGATGATGGATACATGGGTCATTACCAACTAGTAAATATCGCATCATATAGATCATGATTGTGCAAATAATTCTTAGACTTGAGGTGACATGTTATCTGGCATATTGATGGCTATGGTTTGTTACTGCTTACATACTAATGCTAGTCATGTATTGGTATATGGCAAGTGGTGGCCATAATAAGTGATATGTCGGGATAAGTGTCCAACCAAGAAAGGATTCATTAACTTAGGTAACCAATGAAAGAATCCTATGACTTTTGATTATTCTTGATATGTAAATATCTAGCCATAATGGATAAGGTTCATGAGAAATAGTTTCTAGTAGGAACTGGGTTTATCAAGAACTCAAACCAGATAAAGGTCATATGATCTGGTGTAAAGGGTTTGATTATTCCATGACCCTAGCTAAGAATAAAAATCTGTAATGAAAGGATTTGAGTGCGCGATAATTATAATTGAGAGGTTCATGCAATGTAAAGGATATGATCACTGATATTCATTTCTAATTAGATAGTTATGATAGGTTATGCTAGACATCACTCGCGACTTATGGGACAATGTGTATAATTAGGTTAACACACTTGTTGGGGAGAAAAGAGTTTTCTTTATCTCATTGCTAATTAGAACATGAATCTATTAAGTTACATACCATATAGCAATTCCTATTAGCTTGTATGAATCATATTAATGATTAATTATAGAGTTTAATTAATTGTTAATAATGATTAAATTAAAAATGTAATTAAATTTACAAAGATGCTAGCATGTCTTGATGTTTAATTCATAAAAGGATAATTTCAATTATGTCATAATTTGTATGAGATGCAAATGGGCATGACTAATTAAAATGGTTTTGGATAAACAAACAAATAATTAGGCTTAACATGAGATATTAGTCTAATCCACATTAGATGTGGTTAATTGAGGTTTAAAGGTCATTCTTACTAATTATAACCTTAATCTTATTGACTAATTGACTAGTCAAATAAGTCAACAAGACAAGGTTCTCATTTTTCCTCCATAATTTAAGGGAAGGGAAAAGAAAACGGAATAGGCTATATAAGGTAACGTGTGTCATCTTTTTGCCCAACCTTAACTCATTCAACACATAGAAGAGATGATGAACTATTCATCATCTTCTTCATTGAGTTAGAGAGAGAAAGCTTGAAATTCACACTAACTTGAGAAAGTAAGTTTGTTTTGAAGAAGAGTTTTTCAAACATAAACTCTTCTTCAATTAACCTTTGGGAATGGAGTGTGGAGAAGCTTTTAAGTCCAAAGCCAATCCTCAATTCTCAAGTTCTCAAGTAAAGGAGAAAGGATCAAACCTTTGGGTAACCAAAAAGAGAAGATTCAAGCTTCTTGAAGAGAATTAGAGAACAAGCTTCTGGGAAAAGCTAGATATGTCTCAAGCTAGAGGCTTCACACTTGAGGAACTTAACGAATGAGGGAGATAGGTATTTTTACTTTAAACCTTTTCTTTGTTCAACTTTTGTTTGGTACACATATTGGTTATAATGTCCTTAGTTGAAGTTATAGGTCTAAACCTTGGTTTAGACATTTATCAAAGAGTTTGATAAATGACTAAACCATCTATGTTAAAAGAGTTTTAACATAGAACTTTATTTTCAAAGTGTTTGAAAATTTCTAATGATTATGTTAAAAGAGTTTTGACAAAATGTTTTATTATCAAATCCTAGGTTATGGCAAAGTTTCAAAGTGTTTGAATAATTGCTTGAATAATTGCCTAACCTAATTTTGTTATAAGTATTTTAACAAAGTTATGTTTTTGAAAAAGTTTTGAAAATCGAAATTTGAATCCATTTCCCAAATTCATTTTTTCCTTTTCTGCTTTTGTTGCGTGACTCCGTAACGTTTCCTTCACCTTCAATGGGTTCTCCTCATATGAGACTTGATAAACGACACCTTATGCAATCTGACCCCATAGTCATTATACTACCCTATAGAAATTATATGATTGGAAAGAGGTTAAAAAGGATTTGATGGTACTATCTATACCAATAAGGTGCACCTTCCTTTTAAGAACTCATTCCTTGAGAACTCTAAAGTTAAGCATGCTTAACTTAGAGCAATTTAAGGATGGGTGACCTCCTAGGAAGTTTCTCAGGATGGGTGACCTCCTGGAAAGTTTCTCAGGATGTGGGCGAGTAAGGACAAAACCCACTAAAAGGATATTTATTCATTTGTTGGGCTAGTCCACAAGCCTTTAGTGACACTTTCGACCAAAAGGAGTTACTGGAGTGTTATAGATGGTATTAGAGCAACCATGTGACTGCAAGTTGTGCCTATGGATGGAAGAGCCTAGATCAGCTGTCTAGCAGGGGATGATTCAAGGACTATATGAGATGTGTAATATGCAACGAAGACATTGCGATGTATAATTGGGGTGAATGTAATACCCCATAGAAATTATATGATTGGAAAGAGGTTAAAACATATTTAATGGTACTACTTATACTAATAAGGTGCACCTTCCTTTTGGGAGCTCATTCCTTAAGAACTCTAAAGTTAAGCGTGCTTGACTTAGAGTAATTTAAGGATAGGTGATCTCCTAAGAAGTTTCTCAGGATATGGGGGAGTGAGGACAAAGCCCATAAAAAAGACATGTGTTAGTTTATGGGCTAAGTCCATAAGCCTTTAGTGACCCTGTGACTGTAAATTGAGCCTATGAAAAGAAGAGCCTTGGGTAGCTGTCTAGTAGGGCATGATGGATGGGCTATATAAGATGTGTAATATGCAATGAGGATGTTCCGATGTATAAGTGGGGGTGAATCTAATACCCATAGAAATTGTGTGATTGGAAAGAGGTTAAAAAGGATTTGATGGTCCTACCTATACCAAAAAGGTGCTCCTTCTTTTTGGGAGCTCATTCCTTAAGAACTCTAAAGTTAAGTCTGCTTGACTTAGAGTAATTTAAGGATGGGTGACCTCCTGGAAAATTTCTTAGGATGTGGTTGAGTGAGGACAAAGACCTTTAAAAGGACATGTGTTGGTTTGTGGGGCTAGTCCACAAGCCTTTAATGATACTTTTGGCCGAAGGGAGTGACCGGAGTGTTACAGTCAGTTTCCTCAGGCCAAAAGACCGAGGCACGCTGTGCTGTTTGGAGGTCTAGGTTGAAGGGCGAATACGGAGTCGAACAACGGAAGCAAAGAAAATTTCCACAATTTTTCCAGAATTTTTTTTTTTTTTGCAAGAATCCAACGTTACTCAATGTTTGGTTTTCAAAAAATTTATGAAACATTTACCATGCCAAAACACTTTTGAAATGGTTGGGTTTAGATATTCATTAAACTCTTTAACAAATTACTAAAACTAAAGATGGACCCATATTCAACATCAAGGATCTTTCCAATTATTGTGCAAAACATAATAGAAACAAAGAAGGGTTAAAATGTATGATATACCTTAACTCCCTCCTTCGTTAGCTCCCCAAGTGTGAAGCCTCTAGTTTGAATCACACCGAAGCTATCTTTTGGCTTGTGTCTCCTTTCCTCCTTGTAGAAACTTGAACCCTCTCTTGGTTGCCCAACTTATTGGTTCTTGCTTCTTGCTTGAGAATTTGAGAAGAGATTGTGTTTGAACTTTGGTTGAGAGCACACTTGAAAATTTGAATTTTCTCCCACTAGCTCTTAAGAGCTTCTCTCTCTAACTTCTTGAAGAAGATGATGAATAGTGAAGAAAAAACAAGTTAAGTGTATTACTTGCCAAAATGTGGCAGGCCAAGCTCAAGATAATAGCCTACTTATATTGACTCATCACACTTTCCACCAAACTTCCTTAAATTAATTAAAAAATAGTTAGTCAAAGATGATGGCTTCTTACTCCATCATCCTTTGACTTATTTGACTAATTAATAATCAATTAATAAAAGTGATTAGGATACATAATTAGTAGGAATCATCTTTGCCTATAATTAATCACATCTCATATAGATTAATTATTATCTATCATAGTCCATATCAATTTAGTCATGCCCTTTTGTATCCAATAAAAACTATTACATAATTGAATAAATCCCATAATAAATTAGACTTCAAGATATGCTAGCTTTGTAAATTTAATTACAAGTCTAACCCAATGTAAGTTAATAATTAATTAAATGCTTTAATAAATTATCAACATGGTTAAATATAAAGCCAAAGGATACACTTTATGGTGTGTGACTTGCTAGGTTCATGTTCTAATTAGCAATGGGATAAAGAAAACTCTTTTCTTCATACCAAGTATGTAATCCACAGTTCATACTTAGTACCATAAATCGTGAGTGATGTCTAGCATAACATATCATGACTACCTAATTAGAAATGAATTTCGGTGATAAATCCTTAACATTTCATGGACCTCTTGATTATAATTACCATGCACTCAAATCCTTTGATTACGGATTCCCGATCTCATCTAGGGTCATGGAAGAAGTCAAATCCTATGTGCTAGATCATATGACTTCTATCAGGTATGAGTTCTCGATAAATCGATTCCAACTAGAAACTCTTTCCAGTGAACATTATCCACTCTGGCCAGAGATTTGCATATCAAGAATAACCAGAAGTCATATGATTCCTTCCTTGGTTACCCAAGTTAATGAATTCTTGCTTGGTTAAACACTTATCTCAACATACCACTGATTATGGCCACCACTTGCCATATAACAAGACGTGACTAGCATCAGTATATAAGCAATAACAAACTATAGCCACCAATGCGCCAAATAACATGTCACCTCAAGTATAAGGATTATATGCACAATCATGATCTAGATGATGTAATATTTACTGGTAGGTAACAACCCATGTATCCATAATCTAATGTCATTGTTCGACTTACTCATCTCATGAGTGTCCACATATTGTCATGACATCACATGTCTGTAGTGTGAGACTCACTACCTCCATACCAATAAGTATCTCATTCTTGTCATGGATGACAATAGAGGTGATGGTCTCTCCGGATTAATGACATTCTTACTAATAATCCTATGACCATGAACTATCTTTAAAGTCTATAACTAAAAGAATATGTCTCTAAATTCTTAAACTCTTTGAGAATAAATTCTCTTACATAGAACTTAAGGAACATATATATGTAATACATTAAATTGAAACTAATCATTAAACGAAAACATATATATCAATAGTCATTAATGGATGAAGATTACATATATATATATATATATATATATATAAAGTACAGACTCTAGGGCATACACTGCTAACATAGGTCTCACGGTTGGCAATTGCTCTGGGGATGTTTAAAAAAAACAAAACTAAGAGGACTATTTATGATACAAATAAATTTTGGCTCAAAATTTTGGTATTCATGAATCACTTCACATGCACCCCTATGTCTAGGTAAATAAGGATAGAAAGTAACATTGAGTGAGCTTCCCTCTTTGGGACTGCTTTGTCGATAGTGAAATTATCCACCTCAAGGCATGCCCATTGATCCTTTTAGTTGATATAAGGAGGTTTCACGTAACCGTTAGACCCACGCGAATCTCTTTGATTTACATGTGGTTAGGTATATCACACCTCTAGTCATTGGGTAACCTCTAAACACCAAGCATCATTTAAATAATTATACTTGACCTTAGGTCTCATGTACTATAATACTAATATTATCCTATCATCATGAAAAAAATTTTTCATTCTTGCATAAATACATGTATGCATCATGCCATCACAAACCTGAATAAGGCCAAACTTTTCCAAAATAAAAACTAAACACTGTCCCAAATTGTGTCTTTGAACCAAAGTCTATCATGGCTATGCCGAATTACTAATACCCCATTTTCTTTTATCTACTTTAAAGGTCACCATGTCTTCCAACAATGAGAATACACCCAACCCTAATACTGCCAATTTTACTGCTCCACTTGCCGACATTGTTGCCATGATAGTTGAGATCATAAAAAACCAAAAAGAGATTCTAGCCTCTATGCTCCAAGCCTATGAACAAGCCATCCTAGGAAAATTCCAAACTATGATGACCCAAGTTGGCATATATCCAACCCATAATGTGTCTACCTCCTTCAAATCTTGCAAAGAGCCAATGGTAGAAGATATCAGTCCAATTGTCATCCCCACATAAAATGACCATGAGGATTTCACACCAACAGTCCCTCTTACGGATCCTTTCTAAGAAAGAGCTCAAGACTATCCTCTCATCAAGTTTATGGATGAAAAGTATGAAGAAATACAAAAAACTTTGAATACAATCAAGAAAAGTGATGACATGGTGAATGCAAGATCCCTTATTCTCTTTCCAAATGCAAGATTACCTTCAATGTTTCAAATGCCTAGCTTTGAAAAGTTTGATGCCACAACTAGCCCCAAAACCCCTCTCAAATTCTATGATGGTGCCCTTCGCTCCTTAGGAGTGGATGGCGAGCTCCTCGCTCAGCTATTCCAATAATTACTTTCTAGTGCTGCTATTAGGTGGTTTGTAGATTTGGATGATTCTTAAAAACAAACATAAGGGCCCATTTGTAAAATCTTTGTAAAATAATATTGTTACAATATTGAGATTGATGTTACAAGGAGGGATCTAGAGACCACTGAAAAATACCCTAAAGAAACCTTTCCTCGGTCATTATAAGGTGGAGTAAGAAAGCTTCATAAATGGTTAACAGACTAACAAAATCTAAACAAGTTGACATGGTTGTGGAGAATTTGCTCCCTATATATTGAGACAGATTTATCAAATAATACCTATCATGTTTTAACGCACTCATTGCCACTGCCTCCTATATCAAGGACATAATTGATGTTGGGTCCCAAGTATCTTCCATTCTTGGTTTTGAAGCCTTTCCTGATGAGGATCTATTACCTAAGGATTGCCAATCAATCCATTCTAAATATTATGAAGGAGATGGACTCTTTGGCAAAATTGCATACTTAGCCTTCCATCTTAATCCAATTTGCTACTGAAAAGCCCAACAATTGTCCTCGTGAAAACAATATAGTCCTTAAATATAAGCTGAATCGGAAGAGTCCTATGCTAGAGTCAACCAAGTTTGAATTGACTGAGTCTGAAACCTTTGATTCCTCCACATAACCCATCCTATACTTTTAATTTACAAGTTGATACAACCATGACTTGTCCCTTTTTTAGGCCAAAAAAAAAACTTCTTGCTGCAATCTTGTTTCCTTTTTCTCTTTTAGTGTTCCAACTAGTGAATATAAGTTTAATCAATCAAAAAAGAGAATCTAAAAAAAGGACTCAAATAAGTGATTCTGTTAAAGAGCCCATTAACATTTCAAAAATAACATTCATTGCATTTTCATGCTTAAACAAGTGTAATATAGAGACAAGCATTAAAAGGTTCACAACTAGCCTCGATTCAAGCATAGCGATCTATAAGATCCCAGCCTATCCATATTGCAATCCTAACAAATAGAAACTTAGGCACATAAAAGTTGAATGGTCACTCTCAATCAAAGAAGAGGTTTTCAAACAAACTACCACATGGGTTCATCAAGCTTACCAACTACACATCTTGGTTGCCATCGACAACTTCACAAAGTGGGTAGAAGCTACACCCTCTCAAGTCCTTGACTAAAAAAAATGCACAATTCATCAAGATAAACATCATCTCAGAATATGGTGTTCCCTTTAAAATTTTCATAGACAATGACTTCCACTTCCAAAAAGAAGTTGCCACTCTTTTGCAAAAAGAAAAGATCCAACAACACAAACCAATGGAGCTACCAATAAGGCTCTTAAATTTTCTCTAAAGAAAATGATCAATAATCACAAAAGTTGGCATCTCCATTTGCCAAGTGCTTTCCTGAGGTACACCCTACCCACTGGTCTATGGTATGGAAGCAGTCCTACTCATTGGAAGCTCAATTTGCCCAAATTCTCTAAGAGGACCAAATCAATGAAACTAACTAGCAACAGACCTACTCAAATCAACTCAACCTAATCGAAAAGAAGCACATGGAAGCCCTTCACCAAGCTTAGAACTACCATCAAGGTTGCAAGGCACTTCAACAAAAGGGTTAGAGATAGAAACCTGCATGAAGGTGGCCTAATCCTCATAAAAATCAAACAACCCACATTGGACCTTAGAGGAAATTTTAGACCTTCATGGAGTGGCCTATTCATTATCAATAAAATCATGATTGAAAGAGGTGTCATCCTGATGGATATCGATGACAACTAATTCAACCAATCTTGATCAACGCAAGCGATACTTTGTTTGACCATTGCATTTGCATCATCGTCATTACTATAACAATAACTATGTGGACTTGATTCTCCAAAATCATAAGTTATATTCAAAATTTTCAAAATCATTGTAAAGAGATACATAGGCAACCCTCATTCGGTACGGTTTAAAACATTTAATAAAATTCAAAGTTTATTCACTTCATTGAGCTCTTTAATGTGCATGCAAAAACAAACAAACAAAAAGAAATTAAAAAAAAAATGAATGAAACCTGTCAAGCTGAAAACCCAAATGGGCGAATTAGGTAAAAGTCAGGGTACATCCTGCTAGACTGAAAACTAAAAGTGGCAGTCTAGGCAATAATCAAGGCAGCTCGCTAAGTCAAAAACCTGAAAGGGCGGTATAGGAAAAAAATAGAGCTTGAACAAAATAATGCATTTAATTAAATTCTTATTCACCTTTTGGAACACGATAAATGAAATATTGAAACTCAAACAATTTCTCAAACGCACTCATCCTCTTTCAAAAGGGCATCCCATTGGACCTCCCAAATAAAAATAACAAGTCACTCACCTTTCATCCTTCAAACATGTCTTAAACATAACAATTTCTCAAGGAAACCAACCTCATACCCAGTGGATCTCAAACATCAATGTTTGCCCAGTGGATTCCTCCAAACTTCTTCCCAGTGAGAATTAGATACAACTAAGCCCTTAAAGTGGAGTCAGCTAATGCTGAGTTGATCACGAATCCCCAATGGAGCAATAACTACCGTCAAAGCTAAGAAGCATCTTGGCCCAAATAATCAACTCAGTCATAAACTTTCCTTAACCCATCTGGGGTATCAACGAATCCATTCATGCATCTCCCTCACTATTTAAATAGACAAGTAAAAGTATAAGCCTTCTATCAATTGCCTAAACAAACATCATTTTCTAAAAACTTTGAATCTCATAGCTATGGTAGATAGGTTCATCATATCACCTTCTGTGTCACTCAAACCCAAAAATCCTTCTCATCGAGTTAAAGTAACCAATTGACAGAGCCTTTCCAACCTCGGGCTCTAAACCAAACAATCCATCAAAGTTAGTACCAAGTTTGGACACGTTCCACCGAGTCCCAAGCACTCAAAAGTGTCTAATCATTTTTTACAATCTAAAACACCAAACCCTATATTGTCTAAGGTGGATTCACTTAACCTTGTCCATGTTCTTACATCACCTATACATCAAGTGGCTAAAGTATGGGTTGATTTATAGGGGCAACTCATAAAATAATTTATTTCTCGAAAACAAATTTTCATGAACAAAGTACTATACAGTTTCAGGAAAAGCTAAACTTTCATACAAACAATAAAGTTTTGTAAAGTTTTGCTATGTTTTTATAAAACAAAGACCTACAGTGGGCATACTCAGCATGCATCTCCCTCTAATTACTGGCATCACCAGACCCATATCTTGGGGCATTCTCTAGAAGGAGTCTTCACCTGTAATGCAAAAGTTCTACAGCTGCCTATCAAAGCTTAGAATCTGATGAGATCAAAGCCTCACATGGCATAACTTCAACATCTAATAAGCCCATAAGTTCATATGGCATGATATCTACATGACAATTGCAACGTTTGGCATCCCCAAATTGGCAGATCATAAGCCCAAAAGTTGACATAGCATAAGCCCTTGATCTGACATAATGATAAGCCTATAATCCAATATGACTTGGCCTTAAGCTTAGAAGATGATATAGTGTTGTTACAAGTCCAGAAACTGATATGACGTCGCAAGTCCAAAATTCAACATGGAACTTGTGGGTTCACCATCATCAGAATCACCTTTTTCTTGAAGCTAATTTATATTAGGGGGGTACATGTGAAACCTCAACTTTGCACCATCAGATTTGGCTCATCAATACAAACCCGTAGACTCAAACCAAGCCCAAATCGGACTCAAAACAGGCCTAAAATTATGAAAATATCAAAATTGGATCAAACTAAACTGAACCAATCTGAATTGAAAAGGACCAACATTGATGCAGAGCTGACTGGGACTTAGAGGCCATGCGAATTCGCTTCCTAACTGGCGTGCGCACTGAATCCCAAGTGTGTGCACCTGACCCCAAGTGTGTATGCGGCTTTTCTTGCCTATCAAGTCCAATTTTTTTTCTATAAATAGGGCCTTCCAGGTCACATTTTTGAGCAACTTCTGATGAGACATTCTATTGAAATTTGATTCTAAATACTCATAACCCGAACTTTTGCCAAATTACCCTCTCATGACTATCCCCAAACACATCAAAGACTTGTTCTGGTTTTGTGAAACCATCTGATCCTCCAATTTCGAAATGATGAATAGCAAAGGTGTAGTTCTGTTATTATTTTATTTTTCTCTTTAAAATCCTATAATTTGACATTGGTAATTCACATATTCAAAATCATATCTTTTTTTAATCTAAATCTGAATTGATTGAAAACCTGTTGTTTAACATTTTTTAAAATAAAAATGATTAGCTTCTGAACAAACCAAGCAACTCACTTTCAAACAACCCCCAACCCTTCTCAAGAAAGGAGAATAGCGTGAGGTTTGATTCCCTTTTCACGAGATACACCGGCAAGCCTGTTCAAGGCTTCAACTCAAAAAAAAATTCTTTTATTTTTCCTTTAATGTTCTTATTTGCTTTCATTAGGTTATTTTTGTATCTAGTTTATTTCAATTTCATATTCATTTTATTTTTTCTGTTTATGTTACAATTATTTGTCCATTATGTATTTTCTTGGCGATCGATGTGGTCTCTTCTTAGTATGTAATTGCTAATGGAGGGATCCATATGATCTATTTCCTAACGTGACCTATCGTCAGTGGAATAGATCCTCCCATTTTCTTTATTTCATTATTTTTCTGTTATTATTATATTACGTATATTTTTTTGGAATGTGTGCTCTTCCTATTCCTTATGGCTAGAGGAGGTTTCCCCTTGCCTATCTTTTTGTCTGTATTCATTTTCTTTAATCCTTCAACTATTATTTTCCTATTTCCTTATTATTTGGGGATGTGTGCTCTTCATTGTACCGATATGTCTGTATTTATTTCCTTTATTCTACCATTTTACTTTATTTTTATTGCTTTCATTATTGTTGTCATTCATATAATAATTTCTCATGCATCATATCTGATCTGCTTTAATTGTTCATTCATAATATTATATTTGCCATGCATACATGAAATCTTTTTAACAAAATTCATGACTTTATAGTGAAAAGTGTTGAAAAATTAACCTTTTTCTAAAGTATAATTTGTATCAATTATGAGCTCTTGAATCCATCATTTGGTTCGAGGCTTGTGTCTTTTTCATGGGCAAAATTACATTTTTATGGAATGAAATAATCAAATGGTTTCTTAATCACCATGAAATGAAACATTTTTCTAATGTATTCAGTGGCAACTCACAGCACACACCTACACCTAACAAGCCCATAAGGGGTTCTCTTTATATGAGACTCGATAACCGATTCCATGCACAATCTAACCCCTATGGTGGGTTTCCTAAAGCTGAAAGCCCAAGGTACACTGGCACTACCTTGAGGTCGGGGCCTCACTACCACTTTAGTTGAAGAGACAGGGTCTTTAGCCCCTAACACTAGAATCATCATGATATTTGGTCAACATTTATTAACAATGCATCATCTTTTAGTTCTAGAGGGATGATAGAAAGTGTGTCTTTAGATTGAAGAAGATGCATCTCTAAAGAGGAGGAAGAAGAGGTAGATGTGACTAGTGAGTCACCGGCGAAGGCCCTTGGAGTCTCTATAATCTTTAAAGAATTAGAGGAGGCCATGATATATAAAAACAAGACTAGCAAAAGATTTACTGAGAAATAAGGAAAAATCAATTGGGTTGATGGCAGAAAAACTATAAATTGCAGAACGCAGAATGCAGAGAGATGAGGAATAAAAAAAGAGAGAAAAGCAAATAAGGAAGAGGAGCATGGTTTATATAGTAATAAAAAGAGAAGGATCTAGAATCTTAGCTAACCAATAAGAAAATGACATGTGGCATAATTGTGAAATAGTGGCTCATTTTTTAGCACGCTTCACTAACAGGCGCATCGCTCTAAGAAAGTAATAAATAAGCCTCGTAAAATGAGGCGACATGCTAGCTGTATCGGAAGAGGAAGTGATGCGAATGAAAATAGGCAGGAGAATTTGAAGTTTTCAATTTCGAATAAGGGGGAACATGTGATGACTCCTTACCTAAAATGAATACTCCAAGTGACCCTACTAGGGTCACCACACTTCGGATTTATCTTCTGACCGAAGAGGTGAGTTTTCAAGATCGAACTCTTAACATCCTTTATCTTGGAATACTTTGAGGTCCTTCAAACATATCCCTGGAATGTCAGGAATAATCCCATTAAATAAGACTTGGATGTTTTTCCTAAATAGACTCCTGACTCAAATGGAAAACTACTTTAGAGATCTCTATATAAACTTCAACTACAAGAATGCCCGGATATCAAATGCTAAAAATTCTAATTATGTGTAGGGGTGGGAGGAAACCGAATTAAATCAACTGACCGATCCGACCCGCCTAAAAAATGAGAATAGTTTGAAGAAAATGGTTCAATCGGTTTAGTTTAGGGACATAGGTTAGAAATTCCGGGTATCGATTAATCGGGTAGGGGTAATTATTTTTAATTGAACCCGTCTAATTAACCAAAATTTAGAAAACCTAATTTCTAAACCCTATGTATAAATTCATCTTTTTCTAACCCTAAACCAACTTTCCCTCTCTCCTTTTCTCTACCGCCTCTATCTCTTATCTTATGGAATTATGTTTCTCTCTCTCTCTCTCAAATTTTCTCAACTCTCAGAGAAAAAACAATTCATTTCTCTCTTCATATTCTCAAGAAAACCCCTAAGAACACCTCTAAACTCTTAATCTTTGATACTATTTTCTCGATCTTCACCTATAATGACAATTTGATCTTCTGTGTTCATGATCTGACTCAAAGTCAGATGCAAAATCACACCCTTAAGAACACCTCCAAACTCTTAACATTTCTTATGTTTTAAACAAAAGAAATGAAGTGCTAGTGGAAGCTCTCTAATTTGGTGGAAGCTCTTCTAGATCTGCCTCTCAGTCTGGATCGAACACTTGCATCTAAAAAAAAGGTATATTTCAAACTTATTTCATGAAATAAAATCATTTTTGTTTTGTTTATAACTTTCTAACCTCTGTGTTCATTTTGCATGCAGGGAAAATTATGTGATTTAGGGCAGGCTTTATTTGTCTGAGTCTCTATTTTATCTTCAACCCTTTAATCAGGAGGTAAAATTCAAAAAATTATTACCAATATTCTCTCGTTTCTATGTTATTGTTCATTTAATAGTACTACCAATTGAATTTTGTTTTATATTGCATGTGGAGTAAAGAAGAAATGGTGGAAGCTTAGTCTCATCATTACTACAAGTTGTGGATCTACTTTTCTAATTAGCAGTTTAACAAGAAGGTAAATTTTTTAAAAACCCTAAAAAATTAACTAATGTGTTTATGGATTTCATTAATTAAGTTTAAATGTGTTTTAGGGTTTTATTATTACTGTGGCTCAATTAATACCTTCTTCTCTTAGATAGATTTGTCTCTCTCTTTGCATAGGTAATAAAAGTTAGTTTTTTATTTGTGATTTTGCATGTGTTCTTGTTATTTTAGTATTTAATCAAATATGTCTTTACAGGCTTGATGGTACAGTTTATTAATCACATAGCAATGGCAGTAGTTGCTAAGGTAAATTATGTTCAATTATTTTTAAAGTATTTTAAACATGTTTATTTACTAATATTCTTATGTTTTTATGTTTTTCTATAGATGAATACTAATGAGTCACAGGGCACTGGATCAATTGGCAGTAATGCCATTGAATCTAATGTACCTGTTGGTGGAAGCTCACAACCTGAAGCTTATAATCAAATAAATACAAATGAGCAAGCAACTGCTACTACTGAAATCCCACCAAAGTTGGCAAAAAAGAGAGAGGAAAGGTGTTGTATGGGATCACTTCACTAAGATCAGAGATGAGCAAGGTGAGGTAATTTTTGCTAAATGCAATTACTGCACTAAGGTATATGCATGTCACTCTAAAAAATATGGTACTAGCACATTAAGGTTTCACATTTTAGGTTGCAAAAATAATGAAACCTCTATTCAATACAGATAAGCTATCTTAAAATTGAAGAAAACTAATGACAGTGATAATGTGAATCCTAATGAGGGGGGGCAAGGGCATGGTAGCCTAGAATGTTGGAAGTTTGATCAGGATGCAATTAAGAAGTCAGTTGCAAATATGATCATAGTAGATGAGTTTCCCTTTAGTTATGTAGAGGGTGTTGAGTTTAGGCACATGATGAACACTGCTTGTCCTAGGTTCAAAGTTCCATCTAGGAGAACAATCACCAAGGACTGTTATCAGTTGTATGGGTCTGAGAGAAA
>CAOJBK012178840.1:0-14940 GCA_948294925.1 Codiaeum variegatum
CTGATAGGTATTTGGTCCTCAGAATCTGACCGTAAATGATAGGAAGCAGATAACTCGAGAGGGTTCTTCTATTTATTGAAGGAGGAATGTACTCGATCCAGAAAGGAGAGGTCGGGAGCATCCATGCCATCAAGATATTCCTGAAGCTGGATGTCTGGTATAACTCCCTCCAAAGATAAGGGATTGAAGTGAGCCTTCACCTCAGGGAACTTGTCAAAGACAGACGTTAAGGCCCTGTTATACCATTCAACCCCATTCTAGACCACCTTGACACTGTGCCATCCCTTAAAGAAGCGAGATTCGGCGAATTTTTGAACCTCCCCTCTTAGAAGTTGTGTTATCTGATCCATTAAGGCATCCATATTTTTTACATAGATGTCGGCAGCCTCACTCGAGTTCCGAGCCTCACTAGTCACCTTCTTCAAGTGCTCTTTGAGCTCAACATTGTCTATCTCCAGGCCCATGGTTTTTTGCCTCAGGAACTCATTACCAGACTCCATGTCTTGGTACTTCTCTTGGAGAGACTTCAGCTCTACAACACGAGCCTCTGAGGCCTTCTTCTCAGCTGACAGGGCCTCATCCTTTTCTTCAAGACCTTTTTGAAGCATAGCCACTTGCTTCTCTAGCACTTCATTTAAGGCTCAGCTGGCTTCTAGGTCACTTAACAGCCCATCAAGGTGAACAGCAACCTCCTACAAATAAGAAAGGGTTGAGAAAAGGATTATAAAAAAATAAATGAAGACAAAAGTGAAACCTTCAAGGCATGTGGAGCCTGGTCTTTGGAGATGACCAGGCTCACAGGACCTGAAGAACCATCCCCAGCAGACTTTATAGGTGGGCCTTGAGGTAATTCGGCAGACAGGTTCCCTTCATAGGCAGAAGGGATGGGGAGAGTCTCACCACACACGTCTATATACACCCTCATATCCATGGCAAGAACCTCAAATAGCCTCCCAGCATCGATGGCCTCTTCATCTTCAACTAGTGAAGTAGGCAAGTCTTCAGCCCCCTCATCAAGGCCCCTAAGGTCAGGCTCAGCTTTAACGATTACGAGGGCCATAGAGTCATCCATCTCGTTGAACCTCAGTCACTAACTGAACAGCTTCAAAAGGCTGTGAAAGCCTAAGAAGGGACTCTAGAGCCCCTTCAGCTCCCTGGGTCTCCATCATTTCCCTCAAGAAGGCAGGCTCGGCCTCAGGAAGAACCGAAGTAGAATGGGCACTTGTCTCGGCCCCACCAACTGGAATAGTTGGAACGTACCCTGTAAATGAAACCATAATAAAGTGAGTAAATTATAATGAAGAAGAAAGGATGAAAGAAGAAATGGAAGCCTGCTTCATACCTTGAGGGAGATTTTCAGAAAAAGGCTGAGATGGAGGAGCCTGAGTCAACACTTCAGCCAAAACTTTTGCAGCCTTGACTGCCTTTGATATGTCCTCAGGGGTGACGATGCTCCACTGCGCCAAATTTTTAACAGGCTCAGAAGGTTGAAGCTTAGAGAAATTCTTATACTACTATGATAATAGAGACCTGTCTTTCACCACATGGATGTGTTGGTAGTATTGGCTGGTTAGCTTGTAGAAAGACTGTTGATTAAGGGGTTTCTTATCTAGAAAACTCATAACTTCACCATGCACTTGGGCGAATGCTGCATGGTCCCTCACAAGCCTATCCACCACATCACTGAGGATGTTCAGATAGTGCTTCCTCGACCTTCCCATCCAGAAAGGACTCTCCTCCACCGGAGCTCTGGCATCATGGGCTTCCGTAGGCCCCCTGTGGAGTCTCTTAAGTTTTCTTCTCTCAACCACTCTAGTAGGCTCAGTAATGTTGTTTGACCTTCTTTTTCGAACCAGGGGTGCATCAGGAGACTCCTCCTCATGAAGGTCATCCATTGCTATCTCGTTGGTATCGCCCTAATAGGCCCAATCACTTCTTCACCCTTATATTCAATAGCAGCAAGTGCAAGGGCCAGTGGATCACACTCAGAGGAGGAATCTAAGTCCTCCACTCCTCCATAATTCAGCTCCTTGAGGCGACAATAGCTTGACTCTTCTCAAGGGTCCGCATCCTCAATAGCCCAGTCCTGAAGCAAAGGATGGGCAGGAAGGCCTTATTATTGATGGGGTAGATAGGGAGATTTGCTTCTGGAAAAGCCTCGACCATAGGCTTGGCAATCTCCTTTAACACAGCCTTAGCCTTCTTATCCATTAGAGCCTTTGCAAACAAGTCGAGGTTAGTAAAAGAAAAGAGGAAATAGAAGTCAAAAGACACCCAATAGAGAAGACTTACCGGAAGACCTTCGCACATTACGGGGTAAGGAGTAAGACCCGTCAGCATGACAAAGGAATGAGGAACTCATGATGAGGCCTCGGTCGAAGGAGCGATGATAGGAGGCAAGGACTTGGATGCCTTGGTCATCAAAGAGGCTCAGATTCTTTTCAAGCTTCTTATTCCTAGGCCTTTCTTGTACTCGCCAGTTTACCCGAAGCCCACCTGACCCTTCTTGAGGGGCTTCAGCACCTTCACAACAAAGAATTTATTCTTTCAGTCATCCACCTTATTTTCATTTTTCCCAAACAAGGTTCACAGAGGTTTCTTTTGGAAGCACCAAATGTAGGGCTCGCTGGAAACAGAGAGATTGAAGAAGGCATGGAACATTTTTTGCACTAGGGTTAGAGATACCGAGTACATAGTAGACCACCTCAAAGCAGTGCAGATCTTCAATAGAGTTGGGGGTTAACATCATGGGGTTGACTTGAAAATACTTGAAGCATCTTCAGAAGAAGGGAGAGGGAGGAAATGGCAAGCCTCTGATCATGTGATCGTGGTACAACACATAATCCCACTCTCCCTTGGGTAACTCAACAACAGTGTTGGTTGAGAAGATTCTGGCCTCCAAAGAAGGGGGAGTGATGCTTATGTACTGGATCATACAGTTGACATTCTCAATGAATGCCCCAAAGTTGAAAGTCATAGGTGTGATATCTTTCATATGTGACCTCACTGTGCTGTTTATGTAGGAGACAATGTCTTGGGTTTTGCTCTGCTTTTGACCCTTTTCAACCTCCAGAAAGTGTTTCTTTTGTTTCTGTGGGGAACTATAGAAATGCACAAGGAAGAACAGAGAAGAAAGAAGATGGGAAAAAGTGAAGAAAGTAAAGAAAATCAAGAACAGATCAAGAAGAGAGAAAAAAGCAGAAGATTCAGAAAGTGAAGAATGAGGAAGAAGACAAGCTTTTATAGATGTCCATGGGGCATTAAAGTCTAAGACGAAACGGCTCGGAGGTGACACCTGGCAACCAGTAACCGTTTAAGTCTTAATTGCTCATCATGATTGCGCCGAACGACCTGCCACGTGGTAGGAAAGAATTGGTAGCCATAAAGGCGCCGTTACATAGGGGAATATAACGGTCCCATCCGAATCAGGCAGAAGGTCGTGTCTGTAGCAGTGAAGAGGCACAT
This sequence comes from Codiaeum variegatum, assembly GCA_948294925.1. Taxonomy (NCBI): domain Eukaryota; kingdom Viridiplantae; phylum Streptophyta; class Magnoliopsida; order Malpighiales; family Euphorbiaceae; genus Codiaeum; species Codiaeum variegatum. The sequence continues at coordinate 3,466 of CAOJBK012178840.1, forward strand.
CTGGTCAGTTCAGAAATGACACGAACTTCCTGACACCTTTTCATTTGAAATTTAAAATTTAAAATTCAAAATTCAAAATTGCTCACTCAAATAAGGGCGTACAACACCGGGCTCGGCAGACTCTTCTCAAGCACTCTTTGAACTATGAAGCCTTCTAGTGCTAACACTTGAGAGGGACTACTGATACAATCCTGGATTAGTTGAGTTCGATAGCAACTAAGGGTTCGGGTTTGGTCCAAGCCTTAAAAGTGCACTAGTCACTCCCGAGCCCCCGAACCTTCAAGAAGTTTGACCTATTAGCCTTCAGGGTTCGACCGTCTGACAGAGACAGCTGACTACATCAGTCACCAATCCTCCGGTCATGTCACAGTCCCATCAAGGGTACTTTATAGTTTACCCTAAGCGGACACGTGTTCCAGCTACATGGACATGGACTCAGCCTTATAAACAACCTTCAAAATGCCTCATTCAAGTAAGTGAAACACACACACCAAAAGCTATAATTCTATTTTCTGAGAGTATTTGCTAAACTCATTTTTAGATACTGACTTGACCGTTGGAGGGTTTTCGCCGAACATGCGTCCGACAACCCCTGATCGTCTTTCTATCTTGTAGGTGGATTCAACCAAACTAGAGTAGTTTCATTCAAGCTAAGTGAAAGCACATCACGCATTAGATGGGTTAAGGTATTGGTTGATCGCTGGAGAGGAAAAGAAAGGAGAAGTTTTGTGGGTATGAAAACATAAATATGGTAATTTTTTTTAGATGAGAAATATGGCAATTTGAAGGGATTGATTGCATAAATATTTTTTGAGAAAACGAAATAATAGATTTTACCAAAGTTTTAAGGTTATTATCAACACCACATTTGTATTTTTTTTGGCTTGTTTTCCTAGTTTCATAAAAAAAAATTAAGGTTTTATTTTTATTTTAATTTGTTCCTTTTTCTGTTAATCACATATTTATTTTAAATTTGTGTTGGTATGGATACAAATGGAAAATTTAAGTGAAAATGAGAGATATTACTATCATTTTTATGCTCACTTAACGGAAGTTTGGACGAAATGATTTAATTTCTCCAACTTTAAAACGCTAAGTGTGGATTTGCACCCACAATTAGAAAAATAGTTTATTTCAACTTTTTGAAAAATTAAGAGAGGTTTTTTTGTCCCTTATCCCTTAATTAAATGGTGTTGGAAAAAGAAAAAGTTCATTAACGATAGGAAGTTACTAATAACAAATTTTTTTTAAATAATATTTAAGGTATTTTTAATTCATCATTTACTTTTATTTTTTATTCTTCATCCTATTTTCATTATTTATAATAATTTAATATTGAAAAAATTATAAAAATATATTAAAAAATGAAATTAATTATAAAAATATTATCATATTAAAATTTTTTATAAAAATATTTAAAAATTTTTTTTTTATTAAAATACTCATTTTGTAATATATGTTTCATATATGTCGCATATATATCAGATATATAACATATTTTTATAAAAAAAATTAAAAAAAAAATGATATTTTTGTAAAAAAATTTCAATGATTGTATTTTTATAATTAAAATAAAAAAATAAAATATAAAGCGTAATTTTTTCTTTAATATTCGAACGACCAATTTACAAAAAGGAACATAATTTTTTCCAAATCAAATTTAGTAAGCGCTTGCTTAAATTTAGAAATTGGTTGAGTATAACATACCAAAAGATGTAGTTTTTATTTATATTTGTTATTTTGGAAAACTTAAGTAAAAGATCAAGGGTGGTGGCTCATTTGTTTCAGGGAATTTCAAAAATTGGAAAAAGAATTATGTAATTATATATGAGATTGTGCTGTACCAAATTTTTTTTTTTGCCCCATTGATTAAATTTTCTAGATTCTGCTACTGTCCTATATGATATGTGATACCTGTTGAAATGTGTAATGTAGCCTAACGAGTAAATATGTGCCACATATTATGTAAAGTAGATTTAAAATAAAATATAAAATTGATTAGATAAAGTAAAATATTTTAAAAATTGAAATAGATATGAAAGTTAATAATTTTGTCTGTTATTATTATTATTAACTTAAAATAAAAACGAGTGAAATTATATGGTACATGCTTTTTTTTTTCTTTTTTAAAAAAAAATTCCTATAAAATTTTAACATACATGTATATATTGGAAAAAAGTTATTTATTTATTTATTTTTGGATGATTTAAAGTAGTGTGCAAGTTTCTTTTGGTCGCATGAAAGTAGTGTTCATCAAAAGTGAAGTTGTAAAGAATATTTAATCTAAAAAATTTTGTAAATTAAAATGTCTTCTGTGTGTACGTGCGACAAAGAAACAGAATTAAATTTCTTTTGTTCTTTTTAGTATAATTTTGTGATGTGGGGCTTCAATTGTTTAAAGAGTCAAGTCCACAAGGAATTAATTCCAAGTTTTTAAAGAAAACTTGTTTGAATTTCTTTTGTTTTTACCTTTTTGTCTGGATTTTCAAATTCATTGGATGAGACTTTTTACATATTTGTAATAAATAATAAAAATATTTATTTAACTAAATTTATTTTTAAATATTTTACTTATGTATGCACAATCCAATGATCAAATATCCGGATTTTACTTTTTTTTGATAAAAAAATTCAATTTCTGAAATAAATTTTGAATGAAAGGAAGAGGAGTGGGGTTTAGAATTTAAATTTTTTTGTCAAAAAAATACAATCCGACGGTAAAAAAAACTCGATTGTACATAGCTTTAGATATTAGTTAAAATATGTATATATTCATAAATATTTTTTATATTTTACATAAAAAATGTAAAAAGCCCCTTGCTATGTTATGCGTAATGGTAGATATTTAGGAATAGTTTGGGATTGAATTTCATACCAACTAAGATGAATATTTTAGTCAATTTAATTTTTTTATTTATAAAATATATTGAGATTTTCATGGAAAAATAAAAATTTTATAAATTCTTGGATTTGAAATAAATCCATTTATTCATAATTCAATTGAGGACAAATGTATGATATAAACAAATAATATTCAAAAGTTATTTGAAATACTTAAAAGTTCGCTTTCTTTAGGACTCCAGTTTCTTTAGGACTCACGTCTTCACTAGGCCGTTCGTTTTTCTATCGCCCCGGCCATGGTCAGCAGCTGGCCACCTGACTTATCTTTAGATTGCTTTCCTTTCATCGTGGATATGTTTAAATTTCCATAGAAACCTACATCTATGATTGCTTCTGAGAGAGCAAAACTAACATCTTATACCCAGGCTATGAGTGGTAATAAACCAATCATGGCTAATAATTCAGCTATAATTTCAGATATAGGTGGTCACATATCAGTTCGAATTTCTCAAGTGGCTTACTAGAGAAGGATTCAATTATGTGAGTCATCGCTTATTGGTCGCTTAGTGTTGGATAAGAGTGATAACCCATGGAGAGTTTTTGCTTTGAAAGATGTGTTGAATGAGATTTGGGGTCTGCACGAAAAATGACATTTGATTTCCCTTGGAAAGGGTTATTACAATATCTTGCTTCCTTCAAAAGAAGTAAAAAATGCAGTTTGGAGCAGAGGGTGGTTGCTTTGAAGCTAGGAATTTTCCGTTTGCAACCATGGGTTCTGGATTTTGATCCTAATGCCGAAAAACTATAACAGCCCAAGTTTGGGATAGTCTACATTATTTACCATGGGAATACTAGGATGAACAGATATTAGTTGAAATAGCTAAAGGCATAGGAGTTCTCATGAGAATTGATAGAGCGACTATTGATGACGATTTTGGTCACTATACTCGGATGTCAATGGATGTTGATCTAGCTGCAAAAGTCCCTGAAACCATTAGGATTGTACGAGAAGGTAAACAATTATAGATAGAACTCACCTATGAAAATATGCCTCATTTTGTAAAGTTTGTTCTAGTATTGGGCATTTGTCATTTGATTGTAAGAGGAATAGAAAGCCAGACTCTGACCAAGACAAAGGGGAACCTGTGAGGAGGAAATCTCGTTCGAAGGGAAAGAAGTCTTGTTTGAGGGGAAGGTCTAGACAACGCAAAGTTTGGAAGCAAGTGTCTAGAGATGATATGGTTGTTCCAGTTCAGCATGTCATAAGGAATTTGGTTTAAAGCTTGGAACCTACGCACTCTCTTAATCAAGAGGACATAGTTGGACAAGTTGAGCATGATGAGGAGGTCTCTATCATTCCTATGGATGTTGGAGGAGACACGTCAGCTCCTATTGAACAAACATAAGTAGTGGATACTGAAGTGCATACTGATGTTACTAATGAGAGTAAATCTAAATGTTGTTACTGAGACTCTGGCAGCAATTCAATCTAAGTTACCTGCTCCATCTAATTCTCACACTCCACTTCATGGGCTGAGGAGGTTGAACGTTATGAAGATCTAGGATGGAAGGATGCTAGAAAGTCAAAAAAGAGTGCAACAAAGACCAATGTAATGAGCAAATCTGAGTTACCAAAGTGCAATTCGTGGCCCCCTCGCAAGCTTGATTAATGAAAGTTCTCTATTGGAATTGTAAAGGTATTGGCAATGGAAATACTCAATGCATTATCAGAAATATGTGTAGACTTCATTCTCTGGAATTGGTATATATTGTTAAACCCATGGTAGAGTATGCTTCGGTCTGTCATTCTTATTGGTCTTCTTTGGGTCTGGAGTTTGTTCTCACCAATAATAAGGAATTTCCTTCCCTTTGGTTGTTCTGGTGCACCAATTTTCTTTTTCATAATGTATCTATTGATGAATAATTTATTTTTGTTGATGTTCATGCTAATGATGATTTCCCTAGATTATTTTTGTTTATGCCAGTGTGTGTGCTTCTTCTAGATAACATCTCTGGAATTCTATCACCTCTATGATGGCTACTATGCCTATTAGCTGGGCAATTATTGGTGACTTCAATGTTATTCTAGGTGCTCATGAGAAGTCTAGACCCCCTCTAACCTTGGGTTCATGTCTTAATTTCAGACTTTTTATTGAAGGTTGTGGCCTTAATGATGTGCATACTATTGAAGCTCACTATACATGGTGAAAAGGGGCACTTCCCACACTCATTGTTGCCTGGATAGGGCTATGGTTTCGTTAGATTTTCTTTCTAATTGGTAGTGTGTCACCTGTACAATTTTGGCAAGACAACACTCGGATCATAGTCCTCTTTTACTAGATTTTTGCTCGAACATGACACATTCTAAGCCTTTTGTTCAGATTTCAATCCATATGGATCTCTCATTTGAGCTTAAGAAGTCTTATTGCAAATTATTGGTGCATAGCCCCTACTGCTAATACGCATATGCAAACATTATGTGTGAAGCTACGTTTCCTTAGGCATAACTTACGCCTTTGGAACTCTAATGTCTTTGGACATATTGACAACAATTTAAATGAATTCCAATCAAAGCTTGAGGCTATTCAGGAGGAATTTTCTAATAGTGGTGTTTCATACGCTTTATTGTGGCATGAGCAGGAGACTAATGGGGCTCTTGATGTCATTCCTCGTCAGAAAGAGCTTTTAATGTTATATAAAAGTCAAGTTAAATGGTTGCAGTCTGGGGAAAGGAATGCATCCTTTTTTAATGCATGTCATGTTCGAAGGAAAGCTAAGCATGGTATCTATGGGCTGAACATTGATGATGAATTTGTTACTGATCCATCTTTAATTCAGTAGCACATGGTGCATTATTTTCAGTAGCTTTTTGGCAGCTCATTGGATGTTAATAGCTCTGCTTCAATTTATTTCTCAGTAATTGCTCATTTAGTTACCGAAGCAGAAAATGATTCTTTGCTACGAGTTCCATCTAGTGTAGAGGTTTGGAATACAATCTTTGCTATGGACAAGAACAGTGCCCCAGGTCTGGATGGCTTTAGTGGCCTTTTCTTTCAAGCTTACTGGAATATAATGCACAGGGATGTTTGCCTTATTGTGCAGAGTTTCTTTACTTAAGGTGCTATTACTGGTGGTATTAATTTAAGTAACTTAACTATGATTCTCAAGTCTCCAGAGGCCATTAATGTTAGGACATTTAGACCAATTGTGTTAAGCAACTTTGTTTTTACATAACAAAGCTTCTCGCAGATTGGTTAGTTGTGATTGTCACGAGAATAATTTCTAAGGAGCAATTTAGTTTTCTTAAAAATAGAGCTATTACCAATTGTATTGCTCTTGGGTCAGAAGGTGTGAATCTGCTTTGCAAAGGAGGTTTTGGTGGAAGTCTGGCTTAAAAATAGATATAGCTAAAACTTTTGATAATATGTCTTGGAATTTTATTATTTCTACGCTTAAGGCTTTTGGCTTCTCTAATATTTTTTGTTAGCGAATTTTGTCCATTTTTCGATCAGTGAGATTATCTATTTTAATCAATGGTGAGGTTTGTGATTATTTTGCCTGTAGGAGGGGGTGCGACAGGGAGACCCTCTGTCTCCATTACTTTTCTGTCTTGTAGAGGAATATCTTAGCTAAAGAATTTCAACTTTAGTTGATATTCAAGCACTTCAGCCCATGTCTTCTGGTGGTGTGCAATTTCCCTCACATCTTCTATATGCGGACAACGTTCTTATTTTTTGAAAAGTATCTAGACATAATATAATGTTATCATCCAACTATTTTGGGATTATAGTCTTATCTGGCCAAAAGGTTAGTTGGGACAAATCTAATATCTATTTTACTAAGCATATCTCTTTTACAAGATGCTCGCAACTATATGCTATAGTAGGTATGAAGCGTGGTTTCTTCCCATTTGTTTATCTGGGTGTCCCTCTATTTTTTAGTGCTCCAGGGTGTAGGTATCCTCAACCGATTGTTGATAGTATTTCTTCCAAATTCGCTAAGTGGAAAGGAGAATCTCTTTCTCAACATGGATGTTTGGTTTTAATTAAATCAGTTATTGTTAACTCCTTTCTTGATTTGTTTGGAGTCTACAAATGGCCTCACACACTTTTAAATAATTTGAAAAACAAATGTGAAAATTTTTATGGTGGTATCTAAGAAGCTAATAGTTGTCTCATGGAAAACATGTTATTTCCAATCGAGGAGGGTGGTATTGGTGTTAAGAACCTTGGGAAATTAAATGATGCTATGTTTACTAAATTCTCTTGGAAATTGATATCCTTTACTACATTTCTAGCAGATTTTTTCAAAAAACGTTTTCTTTCGTTTGCCGGCACTCCAAAGCATGGCTATTTCTCTTTTTCGGTATGGAGTTCAATTAAATGGTCTTTTTCTTCTTTGAAAAATGAGCATTTACGGTTGGTTGGGAAGTGAAGTTGTTTAAATTTCTGGTTTGGTAAATGGATTTGTCCAACGCTTGCGGAAAGGCTTCATATTACCGAAAATTTATGTGCTTATGTGAAGGATTTTATTACTGATGATGGATGGCAGGTTCCATGGCTTTTTGCAGTTGCCTACCTAACTTTGGTTGCTAAAATTAATGGTATTGAGCTGCTGGGTGATGATGATGATTGTTGTGTCTAGTTGCCTGCAAAAGCTAGCACTCTTACTACGAAAAGAGTGTATGAACATTACAAATGTAAGGGAGTTGTTCAACAGATTTTCAAGTGCATATGAGCTGATTATATACCACAATCTCTCTTTTTTATTTGCTAGAAAACGTTGCATAATGGTCTCACTTGTGAGGATTTATTAATGCTTCGAGGCATCCTTTGGCTTCTTTATGTCGGTTGTGCAGTTAGGAAAGGGAAACCAATTCGCACTTATTTGTTGCATTTTTTCAAAAATTATTTGAAAAAGTGTAGGTGATTTGTTTGGTTTTTCTTTTAAAATTTATTTAGATTTGAAATCACTCTTTAATGGGGCTTTGATGAAAACTTTTAGCTCTCAACTCACTATTTTATAGTAGACAACAATTGCTAGTTGTGTTTGGAGTATTTGGAGAGTTCACAACTCAGCCATTTTTGAGAATTTGTAGCTTAATGTTCATCAATGTTTGAGGTACGTATGAACAACTATTTCTGAATGTAATTATTTTCATATTGGGTGTATGTCTAATTCAACACATGAGTTGCACATCTTGGATTAGTTTGGTATTGTTGGAATTCCTCGTAAAGCCCCACCCATTATTTCAGTAATTTGGCAGTCTCCCTCTTCAGGGTGGATAAAGGTTAACACAAATGAATCTTTTCCAGCAAGTTAGGGAACCTCTAGGATTGGTGAAATTTTTAGAAATACTAAAGGGTATTATCTTAGTTGTTTTGCTTTTTCTATAAGTGACTCTATGGCTTTTGTTGCGGAGATTCAGGCTGCCATTTATGCTATTAAAATAGTTAAGTAGAAAGGATGGAAGAAGTTATGGATCGAATGTGACTCCACTCTAATTGTTTATTTACTGAGGTCTCAATCTAAAGATGTTCCTTGAAAACTACGTGCATCCTGGTTGGCTTGCCTTTCTTTTCTTAAGGGCATGTAAACTTATGTTTACCGTGAGGATAACTGGGTAGCAGACAGATTGGTGAACTATGGCAGAGGTTGCAGTGCTCTCAATCGGTGGCACACATATCCTGATTTTTGTGGCGATTTGATTTATCAGGATATTCGTCAAAGGGAAACTTTTAGATTTGTTTAGTTTCTCTTATTTAGAGCCAGATTATATTGGCTTTTTTTTCTTGCCTTTGGGTAGTATTGACTTTATTCGTTTTCTTTCAAATTAATAATATTGGTTTCTCTCGAAAATAAAAAGGTTGTTAAGAGGATGTTAATCTAATTGGGATATTTAGGTGCGATCATTGATTTTTGAGAGCCAACATTTTTAGAAAAACAAAAGAGGGACCAATGTGTAAGAATTAAAAGAATCCCTTGCATTTTAATTATTTAAAATATTCATCACACATCTTGCACCTAACAATATCAGAAAATTATAAGCATGTGACAAATAAACTATATAGTGTATTCGTAATCTAGTAATATGTCTACAAGTTAAAAATAGGTCTTTGGTCAAAAAATACTTGAAATGAAGTTAACTTATATCATATAAACTCTCTTGGTTTCTCCCAGGCTGTCTCCACCTGTGATTCTTACATATAAAGTTTAAATAAAATTAGTCCAAAAATTCTAAATCGAATATTTAATTTTACACAAATAAAAACAAAACCAAACTCTTTATATTTAACAAAAACAAAACATCCATTAAATTCAAATTGAAATGACTTCCCAATTGTCTTTAAGTAGTGTTACTACTCGAAGCTTATATCATCTCCATATATTATGGTTTGGACTTTGAATAACTGCCCCTCATTCAAAATACATTATTAAAAATTTGTATGAATAAAATTGTAAATTAATAATAACATTTTTTTTATATAAATATTTTGATCTTGAAAATGAAGGTTTCTAGTTTTGTTTCTCAATCATTAAGCAGGAACGTTTTCGTCCTTATTCATACTGTCGGAGTCTAAATTGATGTTTCAACATCTCATGGATGAATATTACATTTCATTACAAATGAGACTTCACTCAACAAGGAACATAAAACACATGCTTGTTTATATTTATTTATTATATAAATATATTTTATTTCATTCATTGTCCTCTCAAAGTATTTTTTTAGATATAAGCATAGGTGGTACAAATTGAAGTTTTTTTTTTAAAAAAAAAACAATGATACAAATTAAAGTTAAATTGTTGAATTGCTATAGTTTTTAACTTTGGAGGTTGAAATTAATTATTGTTGAGATTAGAATCAAAATAACAAAGAAAAATAGATAGAACTAGACTACTGACGCGTTGCCGTGAATATTTACAGATTATTTAAAGTTTTATACATAATTATATTAAAAATATTTAATAACTAAAAGTTAAACTTTAATTATAAATTTTAATTTTATCTAATCATTATTTTCATATAACAAAAAAAAAAATTAGATAATTTTTATTTAGTTTGATTCATTTTAAATATTTAGTTTGATTTATTTTCATTTTTAACTTAATTTCATTTATTTCATAATTAATGTGATAAATTTTTTATTTAAATATATTTAAAATTTTTATATTTTTATTTATTTAAAAAAATTATAAATTTTGATATATTGATAATTGACGGCTTCTGGTGTTAGTGTCAATGATTTATCGCAAATAAAGTACCTAATTTTTATCAAAATTTCACATGTCATTTGATATTGTAATATTATTATAAAAAAATTCAACATTAATAATTTTAAAAAAAAATAGAGTCTAAATTTAAATTAAGATCAGTGAATTCTCTTAAAAAATGATTTGCTTGAATAAAAATAGTCTTTAACATGAGTGAACATCTAATCACTTCACTATAGATTAATCCGAATGCTCCGAATCTAAATGCATATTATTTTCACTATGAATTATTAATATTGGGAGTATTATTACAATGGCAAATTAAAATTTTAATGAAAGTTGAGATTTTTTTTTTGTCAATAACCCCTAATGAATATTTCAAAGACAATCTCGTATATAGCCTTTTCAATTCAAAGTATGAAGCATTTAATTTATATATTAAATTTTGTATTATTATTTTGTTGAAGATTGGTAAGAGATTTATAATAATCTCTGATGTGAAAGGGACTTAGGGTGATTAAATTAAGAATCGAGAATGGAGAATGAAAAGAGTAATGTCATCTTGTTCTAGATTGAGAAGAATCAATAGAGAAATGGAATAATTTAATTGAAGAAACCCTAGCTAGATTGCAACAATCATCCAACACACGTGCAATATGGACCCATATGGAACTAAAGGGTGTCGGCTTGACTGGTCTTTAAACCATTTTCAATAAATTAAATTAAAATTTTCTTATCCAGCTCTATCTTAATTTGTCTAAATACATGACACAATTCAATTTTTAATTTTAATTTATGACTTTTTGTGGGCTTTCCAATCCTTGATCCCTTGTTTTGGATTTGTTTTGTTTCTGATTGCATCTACCTAATCCCTTGTTTTAGTAGATAATTAAACTATATCATCATCAAATCAGTTTCCAATTCATTAAGTAAAAAGAGATTATAAATTATTTATAAAACCATATCTTATGTCCAAACTCCAATTAATTTAATTTCATTGTGTATATAACATTTTAATTATTTTTCTTTGATTAATGATTTTTATACTTATGGGTCTCTTCCTTCTAGCAATAAGAGCTCTTTTATCACTTTAGCCCCAAAAGCACAACTGCCACTCGTGTTGAAGATTACTGGCCTATTTCCCTTGCTCATGGGATTTACAAAATTATTGTCAAACTTCTTGCCAATAGACTAAAGAATGTGATTGGGGACATTATTAGTTCGAATCAATCAACATTTATTGCAGGCATGCAAATTCTAGATAGCTTTCTTGTTGCTAATGCAATTATTGATTCCTGCTGGAAGGATAACTTTCCCTGTGCTTTGTTCAAGGTAGACATTGAGAAAGCATTTGACTCTATCAAATGGAGCTACCTGTTATGGGTTCTTCAACAAATGGGTTTTGGAGGTAAATAGTGT
>CAOJBK012179011.1:0-11172 GCA_948294925.1 Codiaeum variegatum
CTCCCGCTACCTGTCGATCCCCCTATTGAGGACAATCTTCCTGTTTAGGTTGGTCCTTCCTCCTATCATCCTGTCTATCATTATGATGGGGCTCTCTTCTAGTGGGGTCCTGTGGTTGACACCCCCATCCCCTGATGTTCCTCATGATTCCTAACACTCCCATTTGCACTAACCTCTTGATCTCATCCTTCAAGTGTTTACATTCTTCTATAGTGCGCCCTTTATCCTGGTGGAACTTAAAGTATCTGTTTGGGTCCCGTTTTGATCGAGAAGAGTCACTCATCTTTGGAGGCCATCTTACATCTTCCCCACTCTTCTTAATCCACACTAACACATCTCTTTTTGAAGTGGTAGGGGTGTGTATTAGCTGTGCTTATCAGACCCAAACCTTTGACCTTTGTCTTGACTCTTAGAACCACTGCTACTTCCCTCCTCTCTCTTCTCTTCTATCTTTTCAACAGTTGGGGAGGTAAGTGCTTAGACTCTAGTTGCCAAGCTCTGTAGGCCATCTTTTATCCTTATTTGACTCTTTGCCAATGCCATTACCTGGGTCCAATTTGTAGGTTGAACTGCAAAGAGCTTAGTCTATAGCTTCTAGTTAGCGGTTCCATTCAAAATATCCAAATAAGCAGTGTCAAAATGTAGATTTAACACTTTCCCTACTTCCTGATTAAAATATTCCAAATACTGCCTCAGGATCTCCTTAGGCCTCTGTCTTACCATCAGGAGATTAGTAGAATGCTTCAGTTTTGCCCACAGTGGCATAAACCTAGTCTGAAAGAGATATGATAAATCCATGAAGGAAGATATGAACTTCGGAGGCAATTTATTGTACCATTTAGAGGCCACTCTAGCTAGGGTTGTCAGACAGAGTCGACATAGGACATGGTCCTGGTATGTTTGTGAGTGAATCTCCATCCTGAATTTGTTAACATGTGCCCGAGGGCAGGTCTTCCCATAATAATTATAGCATAACCTTCTCAAGATACTACCATTCAACTTTGTCATAGGCTTTCGACATGTCAATCTTGAGAGCTACCACTCCTGCTTTTCCTTGCTTCTTTCTCTTAATAACATGATTAGGTTCATAGGCTATTATGTCATTATTAATGATAAACCTTCCTACTATGAGGTGCTCTGAGATTGCGACACCACCAATGATAAGCAATTTTTATTGTGGTTGGCAAGAACTTTTGATACAATCTTGTAAATGACATTATAGTGTGAAATTGGTCATAGATCATTCATAGAATCAGGGAAATGCTTCTTAGGAATTAACACCAATGTAGTGTTACTAAGCCTAGAGGAACAATGCCTGTATAAAAAAATCCTTATAGAAGGCAACAACATCAAATTTTACAATGGGCCAAAAATTCTGGAAGAAAGCTAGGTTCATACCGTCCGAACCTAGAGACTTATTAGGGTGCATACTAAAGATAACGACTCTAACTTCCTCTTCAGATTTTGGTAGCATCAGTTCTTCGTTCACAACCTCAAAAAATTTTCTTTGAATGTACTTCACTACCTGCTCAGATTCACAAGACAGAACTAAATAACTTAGAAAAGTAATTAACTATCACTTGATCATTTTTTTCACTTCTAGTTCACCAATCACCATTTCTATCTTTAGTCTACGAATATAATTCAATTGCTTCCACCCTAATACAAAGTTGTGGAAAAAAATGAGAATTGGAGTCAGCCCCTTCAAGCTAGAATTGCTTAGCTCTCTGGTGCTAGTATTCCTCATAGTCCCTTAACACATCATGATATCTCTTCTTTGCATTTTTGTACAAGTCAATCCTCTCTGAATCCCTTCTATTCTTGAAACAATTTCCATCCTTCTTACAACCCTCCACTTTCTCCCTAAAATCCTGAACCATTATACCTCCCCAATGCATTAGTTTGAAGGCATGAATTTCCAACTTCCTTTGCAAACTCATCCTTATATTCTACTCCCAATAGTTCTTTATCACCTTATTATAATCTCTGTCCCTGAGCCATACGTTCTCAAAATGGAATCTCCTTGCCTTAGGCACAAAAATAGTCTTCTTCAAATCTAAAAATAAGGACAAATGATATGAAAAGGACAAATCAAGAGTCCATAACTCAGCTTCCCTAAACATTCTCTGCCACGATTCCAAAACAAAACCCTTGTCTAGTTTCTCTTGAATCCAGGTGATCTCGCCTTTTGTGTTCCTCCCAAGTGAATTGGTTACCTTTAATATTTAACTCAAGGAGATTACAATCATTAATTATTGCCCTAAAGCCATGAATTAACTAGTGTAGGTAGTGACCACTACCTCTCTTCTCAAACCTGGTGATTAAGTTGTTGAAATCCCCTATGATAACCCAAGGGAGATGAGAATCAATAGTAAAGTTTAAAGGATATCCCATGATTCCCATTTATGACTTTGGTTAGGACACATGTAGTATCTAGTAAATCTCCATCTGAACCACTGCATCAATGAAGTAGAAAAATGAGCTATTCATAGTCACCGTATTTATTTTCTTCCAATGTAAAGTAAGTCCTCCACTATGTCTAATGGGCTTAAACACAAAACTTCCTTCATAACCAATTTGGGACTTGACCCAATTAATCCTTTCTTATTTCACTAAACATTCAATAAGGAAAAAAAATGCAAGGCCTTTAGAGTGGACTAAGTACTTCAAAACTCGAATTTCCTTGGGGTTGGCCAAACCCCGACAATTCCAGACTAACAAACTCATTGGCTTAGGCGGGCCTGATCCCCAGGACCTGCCTCTATTCCATTTTTTGAGACCTCCATCTTATTACCCAAGCCCTCTGATACCTCATTTGTTAAAAGGACCAAAGTCTCAGATGGCCCATCAGCAGTATCATAGCCTCATTAGCCTTCTCATCCTCATCTCTTTCATTCCGGCGTCGTTTCTGCTCTTCAATAATATTGCCATAAGATTTTCCCACCACCTTCTTTCCATAAACTCACTCCTTAATCTACTTTCCATTATTTGTCATCACCACTCCTTCCATATTAGCACACACATCAAATCTTAAAATTTTAGGATCATGATTGCAGTTAACTCCATTGTCTCTCTCACATCGAAAATTAATGAGGATTTGCCCTTGCTGTACAGATTGCTCATCGGACCACCTGTCTCCTTCTAAGGCTCCTTCAATAAAAACCACTTAGCTCCTATCTAATTCTGACTCCCCCATGTAGGGGCTCTCATGAAGTTGCCATAAGCTCTTTCTATAATTTTCCAGGATTAGCATAGACTATAGGACACTCCTTATCTCCATGGCTCATATAACCACAAACGAAGCAAAATGTTGTCAGTGTTTCATATTTGAATTCAGGCCATAACTAATCCTCTCCTTGTCTCTTGATTTTCATCCTCTTCCTCAATGGGATGTCTACTAGAATAGAGACATGTATCCTCACATATTGCTTCCACAGTCCTTTAAAATTCGAAGGGTCTGCAGCCTTAAAAACTCCAATGGAGTTTCCAATGTTCTCCAAAATCTTCTCACAGATAAAGCCTGGAGGTAATTTGTATATATGTACCCATATATCCATGGCATCCAAAGGTACAATTTCAGGGTCATCTGCCACCCCAACCCCGTGACCAGCATACATAGTTCAAAAGACCACATTCCTCCATCAATCACCTTTTCTAGATCTAAAGGGAGATAAAATTTAAACTTATATCTATTCTCAATGACCACAAATACTATGACCCCTTTGATAGGCCTCCAAAAGGAAACAAACACATTCTTCATAGCTTTTATATTCAAAGATTTGTCCGTTAGAAATGAGCTGATCCAACTGTACTCCTCCTTGATAGGGATGATTTTAGAGTCTCCAAAACTCCATACCTGCTATCTCTTCATCTTAAATTGTCATCATCCCACATTAGTCCTCCAAAATAAGATTTTGGATAGGATCTCGGCTACTATTGGCTATAATGATTGAGAATACAGAGAGTTGAAAAGGGACAAAAAAAAAACACTTGTTATTCAAGACAAAAAAACACTAACCAGGAAAGCAAGACTCCTTGTCATAGAGACAAGACTTGAGCGTGTAGCTGTGAAAGTTAAATATATAATTAATTTTTAAAAATTAATCACATAGTTATGATAATTGAATTCTTTTTAAAAATAATTAATTTTTAAACAAAAAATAATAGTAATTAATAAAAGTTAAATATTGATAACATAAAAAAATAGGACAATCACATATAGAAAGCACAAACTTATCGAAAAGTTTAAAACCCTTTTGTTGCATGTCCTGCTAAGTGTTGAGATTTTTTATCAATAACAACTCTCCTAAGCCATCTTTACAGTAAATTGTAAATAATGAATGGAATAAATAATTAAAATCAACAAATTAGAATAAATATTTTTAAATCAACAATGAATGAAAACAAATAGTTAAATACACAGTATTTAAAAATTCAAAACCACCATTCATAAAAGTCATAATAAAAGAAAACCAATGAAATAAATAAATAAAATCAACAAATTAGAATGAAAAGGTTTTATCTCAAAAAGTGGAATAACATGGAGAATTTTAGAGAAATTAAGAGAATCGGATGGGGCATATTATCAAATAGGAGTAATATCATTTAACAACTCATAACGCTCCATCACAGTATACTAATATAATAAAGTTCTTAAGATTTTAGATATCTACCATAAAGAATTTGAAAATTAAAATAAAAGTTGAGATAAAGGGAATTTTAAATTTTGAGAATTTTAAATTATTTGAAAATTAAATTTATTTTTTAATTTTTTATTTTGTTAGTTTAAATTTAAAAATAAAAATGAAATATCATCATTATATTTATATTTTCTTTTTGTTTTTAAATATAATAGAGATAAAATTGATAGATAAAAATTTGACACCACTTAACTTAATAAGTAATATAAATATAAACTTGGCAAAAAAATTGATATATAAGACGAGTATATACACCTAATATTGGTAAAAAATTTCCTATTACAAATTAAAATTATACAAACTTACCCTTAAAAAGGTGTAGGACATAAGGCTATTGATACATGTTAAAATAAACAAGGCTAAAAGGCCCTTTAACTTAAAAAAACTCTTGCAAACGACCCATAAGAGAGGAGTCCGGGCTCAGTCCACCAAGGATCGCATTTCAACATGTTTCATGTTAAATAGACCCTCTAAGTGGACCTACTTTGTTAGCCAGATGGAATATTCCCAGGACACATGTCCTTGGCTACTTAGGCCATTTGTCTCACTGCCCTTTGGGGACTACTTGACACCATACTCAGAATCCACCATGTGGCACCCTAAAACATAGGAGAAGTGTCCTGATAGAATCCTATAGGGTACTATAAATATTCCATGATGGTACACATTTCAAGGTATATAATCCTAACCCAAAGCACTCTAGAAACCTAATCCCACTGTGTTCTAAGGGCTCATCGAAGCCTAAAGCATTACAAACCCATTCTGACTTGAGCGTCGAAGGGTTTTTTTCAAGCTCAAAGTCTAGTCCTCTTAGCTCACGTTTGATCTTCATGCAGGCATTTTAGTCTAAGATTCAATTAAATCCAGTCCAAGTTAAAGAAGGTCGGAAGTTGTTAGGAACAAGTCCTAGCAAATTGGCTTTATCTGTGGGAAATCGATTAAACTTTTCCCGATCTCAAAACAAGTGTTTTCTCTTCTCTCTTTGAGGATATCCACACCGGCTTTCCTTTCTTGATTAAAAAAAAGCTTGTACCTTTCAGAAATTTCAATCATGGAAGATCCCCAAGATACCAGAAATAATGACATTGATCCCTCACCAAGCCACTTCACTAGAAATAACACCCGTGAAACTCCAGGAAAAAACACAAATACCACAACCGCTCCTGACCTAGCATCACCTTTTCAAGCCCTAGCTGACCTTCTCAGAAATTCACAAACAAATCCCGCCTTAGCCACACCACCACACCAAGCTTCAACTAGTGCACCTCCAAACTTATCACCAGAAATGCAGAGTGAAGTCTTGGGTGTAGTGACACCATTCCTGCAACTCCTATAGAACCAAAGTCCTACGGGACTACGAGTAAATGAGACTGTGTTAGCCGACCCAACCTGAACTGCCAAGACTCAGTTATTCCAAACACTCGAAGGAGGGAGGGAGGATAGACAACAAGTATCTATGAGTAGGTTGAGGTTAGAAATAGTAGCCGTAGGAGGTAACCTTGTTTACCTGATTGGTAGAAGAACGGGAGGAGATGACAAGAAGTGAAGGCAGGATGACTAGAATGATGAGGTGGAGAGAAGCTTGGTAGACTCTATGGAGTCTAGAACCGAAGGTGAAAAAGGCAGGAGAGGAAGAGTGGATCGCTCTTGAAGAGAGCATAGTAGAAGGAGAACTCACCATGGGTCCCGATCTCAGAGAAGGGAACATGAGGCCACGAGCCATGAACCGAGGGATATGAGGGAAATGGTGAAGTGGTGCATGGAAGAACTTGGGGTGAAAAGGAAATCTAGAGATAGGGATTTGAAGTTGGAGTTGAAGTCTCCGTTCATCAGAAGAATAACTGACTACCGAATTTCAAGAAAATTTAAAGCTCCAAACATCACCAAATACACAGGGTCCACGGACCTAAGAGCTCACATCCTTAATTATAAACATGAGATAACATTACAGATGAAGGATGATGAAGTGTTGTGTAGAGCCTTAAGGGGGTCGTTAAATGGAGTTATCACCAAGTGGTATGATAGTTTGAAGGAGGGGAGTTTAGAAAGCTTTCAGCAATTGGCAAAAAGCTTTATGAAGAAATTTGCAGCCAACATCCCTATTGAGATGCAAACTCAGGCTCTAGAGCTTGTGAAACAGGTCCAATAAGAGTTATTGAAAGACTTTTTAGCAAGATTCAATATGGAGGTGTTGAAGGTAACCCATTTGGATCAGGTGAGGGTAGTGGAAGCTTTGTAGAAGTGTACTACCCATATTGACTTCTTCCAGAAGTTGCTTAGAGAATTTCCAAGTAGTCTAGAAGAAGCCATGACCATAGCCCAGAAGTATATCCGACAAGATGACACCTTCCGAATGAGTCAATTCGCTCGAAATCAAAAGGGTGAGGATAAAGATACCCCTTCGAAGAAGAGTAAAAAGGAAGAAACTGGGGGAACGAGTGGTTCTAGTGCACAAGTCCACAGAAGGAAGAAGAAAAAGTGCATGCCAAGAGAACCTTTGATGTGACTAAATTGACCCCGTTGAATCACAACCTTTCAAGACTAGGCCATATGGAAAAGGCCGAAGCCAATCAATAAGTACCTAGACAAGAGGGTCAAGACGAAGTTTTACAAGTCCCATAACACCCATGGTCACACCAATGACTCTTGTAGACATCTGATGGAGGAGATAGAGAAGTTGATTAAACATGGTTATTTAAAGAGGTTTGTGAGGGACGACTAGGTCCCGGAGCTGCCAATAGTGAATGATGGGAACGCGGGGGATATTGTTTGTCAGACGGGTGGACCTCATGAGGAGGTAGAAAATGACAAGGGTAAGTTCATAGACCAAATTTAGGAGACACCAGAGTTTGTGTTTTATAACAGTCAGAAATAGCAGACCGAAGAAGAAGGGGTAATTCCAAAGATAGCTGACCTAATTGTCATTAAAGCCATCATTTCCAACTACAATGTATAAAGAATCTTGGTAGTTAATGGGAGCTCCACTAACATGTTGTCCTTCGAAGCATATCAGAAGATGGCAATAAAGGGATACGAGCTGAAAGAATTGAAGAATCCAATCCGAACATTGGACAAGGCAGAAATCTCGACAGTTGGATATATCAAGTTACCCTTCACTATAGGGGTTACCCCGAAAAGTGTGATCGTATTGGCGCTCTTTGGGGTGGTGAAAATCCCAATGGCTTACAATGTCCTAATAGGGAGACCATTGCTCAATGACTTGGATACAAACACTAATATGAGGAGAGGAAGGGTGAAGGTCCCTTTGCCAAATAGGATAAAATTTTGTGTGTATAGTACCCCAATGCAGTAATCTGAGGCAGATTTCACCTGAAAAAGGAAAAGCATGATCTACATACAGACTGAAGAAGTATGCATGGTTGAAGAGGAGGGAGGATTAGAGGACCAAAGAGCTCATCCATAAGGAGATCTAGAGCTATTTTTGATCGATGAAGAATTGAGTAAATTCCTGAAAGTGAATAGAGAGATGGAAGAGAAGGATGAAGCAAAAAAGTTCTTGGTAAGTCACAAGGGAATCTTTGTATAGGATTCCTCAGAAATGCCTAGGATTAGCCCTGAAGAGATGACTCACAAACTCAATGTAGTCTCATTCTTTAAACTGATAAAGCAAAAGAAGAGGTGCTTTGGCATAGAGAGGTAGGCGTTCATTGATGAAGAAGTGGAAAAATTGACGGCAAGGTTCATCATAGAAGTTCAATTCTCAAAGTGGCTAGCTAACGTAGTTTTGGTGAAGAAGGATAATGGGAATTACAAATTGTGTGTAGACTTTACCAATTCAGATAGAGCTTGCCCAAAGGATTCAGACCTGCTGCCAATGATAGATAAATTGGTATACTCTACCGCAGGATACAAATTCCTCTCTTCGCTAGATGCCAAGCAAAGGTATCACCAGATTAGGATGGACTTAGAGGATGAAGAGAAGACCACTTTCATCACTGAGAAAGGCACCTATTACTATACCTCTATGCTATTTGGCATCTAAAATGTAGGAGCCACATATCAGAGGTTGGTTAATAGGGTCTTCAAGAAGCGGTTGGGTAAGAAGTTGGAAGCCTACATGGATGATATGATTGTGAAGAGTAAAAGTGTTGGAGAGCACATGAAAGACTTGGGGGAAATCTTCAGAGTAATGGACTAATATAGGATGAAATTAAACCTAGAGAAGTGCGCTTTCTTCATTCAAGGAGGAAAGCTCCTTGGGTACCTAGTGAGTGAAAAGGGGATTAAGCCCAACCCGGACAAAGTGAAGGCAATCTTAAAGATTCCAGCTCCAAAAAATGTGAAGGAAGTTCAGAGGTTGGTAGCACTTAATCGATTCATGTCCAAAGTGGCAAAGAAATACCTGCCATTTTTTAGAAGGCTGAGAAAGAATGCATCTTTTCAATGGACAGAAGACTGCTAACAGGCCTTTGAAGAGCTTAAAGCTTATATGGGGTTAGAAAAAAAGGCTAAGTAGACCATTTCCAGGAGAGGAGGTGCTCATATACCTCTCAACATCCTAATATGTAGTCGGAACAGTGCTAGTGAGGGAGGAAGAATGAGTGAAAAAGCCAATTTATCACTTCAACAAAGTCTTACACGGGCCAGAGCTTAATTATTCACCAATATATGGCTTACTCTCTTTTATTGTCATACAGAAAGTTCAAAGTATACCTCTAAGCTCATCAAGGGGTAGTGGTGACAAATAAACCCTTACAAAAAACTCTTCACAAATTAGGAACTTCGAGAAGGTTGTTATGTTGGTCCATGGAGCTTGGACAACATACTTTACAATATCAACCCAGAGCAACAATAAAGGCTCAAGTATTGGCATATTTCATCTTTGAATGCTCCTTATCAAAAGAAAGTGGAGAGATGGCCAAAGAAGGAGAAGGAAAAATAAATTTGGTGGCCACTTGGGAGTTGTATGTTGATGGGGCCAGTGCTAAAAAAAAGCTACCAGAATAGGGATTATCCTCAAGAGCAGCACTGGAGTCTTCTTAGAATATGCTATAAAACTAGATTTCCCTACAACCAACAATACAAATGAATACAAAGCACTGATATAAAGACTCAGGTTGGTTAACTTCCTCTTGGTGGAAAAATTGTGCATTTGCTGTGATTCTCAACTAGTGCTGAGACATGTTGATGGGATATTTGAAGCAAAAAAAGAAGAGATGGAAATATATATGGCCACTGTCAGATAACATATTCGAAATATGTAAGAGAAAGGGGTGAAAATAAAGTACCAGAAGGTCCCAAGGCTCCAAAATTACTGAGCAGATGGTTTGAGCAAACTAGCAGCAACACACTCCTCGGGGTACCCCGACAAAGTCTTCATGGGATCCCTGTCAATCCCCAGCATAAACGAGGGAGAAGAGGTAATGAAGATAGAGGAAGAGCGAAGCTAGGTAGACCCAATCATGGCATACCTAGAGAAAGGGGAATTGCCACAAGACTCAAAAGAGGCCAAGCAAGTAAAAGACGTAGCGCCTATTTCTCTGTCCATAACAACACCCTATACAAAAGAGCATACTCGCTTCCTTGGCTAAAGTTTCTCAAGCCGAGTGAAGCAAAGTATGTCCTCTAAGAAATACACGAAGGGTCATGTGGGATGCACATAGGGGGAAGGCACTGGAAGCCAAGGTGCTTCGACAGGGCTATTACTGGCCTACGATGAAGATGGATGCAAGATCCCTAGTGAAGAAATGCCCGTCATGCTAAAAATTCACAAATTTGGTAAAGACATTGGGCACTAAGCAAGTCCCAATTTATAGCTCATGGCCTTTCGCCCAAGTGGGGGATAGATATTGTTGGTCCCTTTCCAATGGCTCCAGGGCAGAGAAAGTTCTTAATGGTAGCAGTGGAATACTTTACAAAATGGATCAAATGGGGCCTTTGGCAACTATCTCTATGGATAACATAATCAAGTTCATTTGGAAGAACATCATCTGCAAATTTGGAATCCCCTACCAGCTCATTAGTGATAATGGGAAGCAATTTGATAATGTAAAGATAAGGGAATTCTTTGAAGGTTTGGCCATGAAGCAACACTTTTCTTCAGTAGCTCACCCTCAGACCAATGGACAAATAGAAATTACTAGAAGAACCATCCTCTAAGGGATTAAGTGAAGATTGGATGGGTATGGAAGAGATTGGGTCAAGGAGCTCCACCATGTACTATGGGCATATCGAAACACTCCAAGGGATCCCATAGGAGAAACACCCTTCACACTAACTTTTGGCACTGAAGTAGTTGAGGGGCTTCTACCGCAAAACCTGCAAGTGCACGGGATCGTATCAACCAGTAAAATCGGCGAGCACCGGTATCATTCTCCTAAGAAATTATACAGGTTAAATCAATCAAGCACCAAATCACTCTCCTCAACTATTGTCTAGCTCATAATTAATTATTTTGGATTAATAACTAAAGCTAAATTAAGCTTAAAACTAAAATTGACTAATTGGCAAT
>CAOJBK012180169.1:0-11822 GCA_948294925.1 Codiaeum variegatum
CCGAAGTGTTTATCATCGATAGAGGGGGTGCCCTGGCCACATGGCCACCAAGTCATTTAAAATAACTTGCCACGTGTCGTCATCTGGATGTAACGGTTAGGAATGTAAAGGATTTTCTAAAAGGTCTATATATACCTCTTAATTTGACTTCTTTTCCCTCCTACTTCCTCTTTCTGCTAATTTTTTTTTGTTTTCATTCTCCCCCGTTTTCCACCTTTCCTTCTATCTTCTCGCTACTTTTCAAATCTCATGGATCGTACCAGGAAACTCCAGGGAGGAGTTCATTAATCAGACCCTTGTCCCTTCTTGGCAAAATGTTTTTCCTAAGTCCATTATTAACTAGAATGTCCTTAAAATCAATTTTGATACTATTTCCCATTTGGTCTCTTTCCGACTCCCTACTACTTCTCATCGTCTCTTCCATGAGTATCATAAGCTAAATGTTCCCATGGGCCACCGAGACTATGTTTTCTTCTACCACCAGATACTTCGTGGTTTTCTTTTACCCTCTTCTATTTTCTCTATTGAGGTCTTCAACCATTTTGGGGTGATCTCTTTCACTCTCACCCCTAACTCGATTTTAGATATTTATTGCTTTGAGGTCCTCTATTTTTCTGGGGATCTTCTCTCCTTTTATGGAATTATTCCAAATGTTTTACCAATTTGAGTCATGACAACACGACGTTAGGTTGACGATTGGAAGCTCTGATTCTTCGATTTGGGATATATAGGTCCTAATGAGGGTGGATTCGACTTCGATAGGGATTATCGAGAGCCTAATAAACTAGCTTCCAACCCCCTACTTATTGAA
The DNA here is from genome assembly GCA_948294925.1 of Codiaeum variegatum. Taxonomy (NCBI): domain Eukaryota; kingdom Viridiplantae; phylum Streptophyta; class Magnoliopsida; order Malpighiales; family Euphorbiaceae; genus Codiaeum; species Codiaeum variegatum. The sequence goes on from CAOJBK012180169.1 coordinate 812, forward strand.
GAGGATAGGAATCACCTATTAATACTGATCAGTTCAAAGAAGATGGTCAACATTGATGACTTATGGCTAGTAGCCTCCTTTAGGACAAGGATAGTGATCTCTCCATCCCACAATTCCTCATGAGTTTACTGGGTGAGTACTTTCATTTTATTTTTTATATGTATATTTCCTACTCTAATTCTCCTTTTTTATCTTTTTTCGGAGAAACCCTTGAAACTCATGAATGATGACCTCTTCGCCATGTTGAGGATAAGAGGCAAAGAGGCAAAGAAAAAAGTGCCAAAGCTTGACCTCATGCGAATGGTCCCTGTTCGTAACCCTCGCACAGGAGAGCTATGCCCCCGCAGTAGGCAAGAAATTCAAAGGGCCATCCAGACTCTACATTTGAATTTAGAAAACTTTCTACATTTCTCTCTCTCTCTTTCAAGGTTTACTCCCTACCATCGAAGCAGAAGTTTTAATGTCAGCTGGCCCCCCAGTTCAACCATTGGGTCCCCATACTAAAGTAAGGCTACCTCCTCCAAACTTCGAAGTTCTGGGTCTACTCCTCTCTACGTCAGGCTCTAAGAGGCTAGCTTTGGGACTAGCAGATGACAATGAAGAAGAAGGGCCTTTCATTGTGAAGCTAGCTAGGCATAAATCGCAAAGGTCTACCAAGCCTAATCCAACTTCAAATATAAGTTGATCTTGCGTAGCTCAAGGTCCTACTCCTACCTCCTTTTGCTTCCCTAATCCTTCTTCTCTTCAGCCTCTTGCTCCTACTCCAGTCAGCTCTTCGATGGCAGTTCCCTCCTCCTCCATTCCCTAAAGCATCCATTTAGCTTTGAGAAGAGGAGGTCCTATGAGTAGCTTTTAATGAGCAACATGTTTGAGGATAAGATTGCTCAGATGCCACACTTCCAGTAGGTGGATCGACATGTTTTGGATAGTATGGAGTTGCTGGTTAAAAAAGAATAAGAATTTAACAAGTTGCTATAACTATTCTACAATAACTGCAATCTACCATTCTTTGAAGATAAACTGATGGAGATATACAACTTCATCTACAATAAGAAAGAAGCTATTGTTAAATATTTTTTAGAGAAGGAGTTTGCTCCCCCACCTTTTTCTCATGTTGGCGAAGATAGTGGCTCGGCTTTGGCTACCCAAACGTCTAAGCCTCCTACAAGTAAACCTTTCTCCCTTTATTTTGATACTTCCTCTTCATCTTCTGCCTTTACCACTTTATCTTTTTCCTCTAAACTTTGGGGGTGTATAAGACTCTCGACAAGTTAGGGAAGTCTTGGTAGGCTGGGCGGTCTACTAGGACTACTTCTCCTATCGAAGTTAGACCCCTACGATTGGTTCTCCCTGATGGCACAGAAGTAAGTAGGGTGAAGATCAACCACTCCGCGAGGAGACCCTCACAAAGGGTTGGTGAGTCAAGTTCTTCACCCTCATATTGTCTTTGATTTTCATTTTTTAACTCTCTCATTAATTTTGTTTCTCATTTGTGTAGTTTCGCTTAGAAGAGCCACTGGGGAGGCTTTCCCCAGTTGGGTGAGGGTTCTACTCCACCCTCTATTACAGCTTTACCTTCAGCATCAGAGGTACGTCATTACTTTATTCTTGCTCTATGATATCTTTGTTTTATCTTATTTTAAATGTTTCTTTTTCTATAGAACATCGAAGATGCATAGGTGAGTGAAGCATCTACGCCTCACCCTGGAGTGGGGGCAGTGACACCTCCCATTGTCATCTTGGCTCTTCCTCCCCCTACAAGGGTCAAGGAGGTCACCCTTCCCTCTACTTCTAGCATCAAAGTAAGTTTTTCCTCTCCAGTAAGGTCATTTTATTCCAATCATGTTCTTTTTTTGTCAATCTTTCTACCTTCTATATTCATAGGTCCTCGAAGTAGCAGTTGAGGAAAATGAGGCCACTTCAAGGGCCCATCTAGTAAGCTAGATCACCTTATTACGAACCTAGATTTCAATCATCTTCCCATGCCTCACATGGGGATAGTCAGCCTTTGGTGGCTCCCACATTCAACCATCAAGTCGATGACCTCTTCGACTATGGGTACGCTGCGGTGGCTGCCACCGCTTCCATAATACAATAATCTCTGCCTTCGTAGCCTAACCTTTGTGAAGGAACGAAACCATCCACTGGTTCAGGGGGATAAAGAGGATTCTAGCAAGGATGAAAGGGTCAAGAATCTGATGTTTAGCCCCAGCATTCTGCTAAGTGTTTAATCACTATTGATCCTACACTCCCCCAACGTTTGACATCTCTCCTCCTTCTGAATTCATCACAGCATCTTGGGGAGGGGGGGGGTGAGTATTCTTCTAGGGGATTCGTAGCGGTATGAATGTTTCTACTGCCAAAGGAATTCTAACTGAAGGCCCTTCTATTCTTTCTACCTTTGAAGTATTATTTTTCTCTTAATTTTGAACCATTTTCATTCTATGGTTATTAACCTTACCGTGTCTTCCTTTCATCTCGCCACTTCGAAATTAAAGGCCTATTAAGATGCTACTAAGGTCATTCTCTAAGAGAATGAGGATGTGGACCATTTTTTTTCTCTTCATGATCTGGAGGTAGATGGTTTAAAAAGAGATGTGGAGAACTTGTAGAAGACTCTATCTGAGAGGGATCAAGCTCTCTTCAAGTCCCAATCTACCCTTCGTCATAGCAAGAAAGCTTTAGCCCATATCTACTTCCACTCTTCAAGATATTTGTGCTGAAATGGACCTTTTAGTCAATGATAAAAAGTAAGACATCAAAGGAGCTCGAAGAGCTTCAAAGTCACCTAAAGGAGAAGCAGGAGCTTGCTAACTCGCTGAACCAAAAGACTCTTATTTTCGAGGATCAAAATCATACCCTCCATGATGAAAAATCTGAGCTCCAAAAGGACCTTCCACTATTGCAAAAGACTTGCCAGTCCTTATCGGAGCGTGCTAAGGGCCATGCTGAAGGGATTTGTGAAGCTATTAGGGAATTTTTTTAACTCCAACTAGCTTCTGAGATACATCTTGAAAAAAGAATTTCTGAGTGGTGTTCTTCGCCACAACAAGACTATCAGTAACGTGGTGGGGGGGGTGGTGGTTCCCTGAGACAAAGGGTGCTTTCAAAGTTTATGACACCAAAAATGTAAAAAAAAACCCTTATTTGGATCAGTATCTGAGTTAGCTCAACCTCCTTCTTTTATTTTTTATGATAGAGAAGCTAAGGAGCCTTCGCATTTCTCTAGTGAGGACCTGAGTGGAGCGATAGATCTGGAAGATGAAGCTAACAATCCTAGATGACTCTCTTTTTGTAATCTTTGTAATTTTTATACAATCTTTTCTCCTGTATATTTTGTACCTTACTTCATTGTAATTTTTGAAATGAAATACAAAATCTCTGTTGATTTATTTTCGTTGTTTCTTTCAATTCTTATTTGTCAAAGCTTATTTTTTTTCTTTAAGTTTTTGTATACCTTTTGAAGTTATTTTCATTTCTTCGAAGGCCTTTCAATTTCCTTTCTTCGTTTCATTCCTCTTTCAAAGTAAAGCTTTTGTTTTAGGGATAATTTTTAAGGTCTTCGAGAGTCCTATGTTCCCCTTCACCTAAGGTCTTGGTGCCTTAGGGTTATTTAATTTTCTCCTTATAGAATATTTTTTTCCTCCTTTAAAGCTAATTCATGGACCCTTTATTAGGGTGCCTTGAGGTTGATAAGTTTTCTATCCTTCGACGAGGATGTGTATCTCCCTGAAAAGGTCTTTTGCCTATCAAGCAAGTCTTATAACCCTCATTGAGGATGTTTGCCTCCCTGGGGAGGACTTTTGCATGTTAATCAAGTCTTATATCCTTCATTAAAGATGTTTCCCTCCCTAAAACGGTCTTTCACCTTTCAAGCATGTCTTATATCCTTCATCAAGGATGTTTGCCTCCCTAGGGAGGTCGTTCGCCTATCAAGCAAGTCTTATATCCTTCATCAAAGATGTTTTCCATCCTGAGAAGGTCTTTCACCTATCAAGCAGATCTTATATCCTTCATCAAGGATGTTTGCCTACTGAGGAAGGTCTTTCACCTATTAAGCAGGTCTTATATCATTCATTAATGATGTTTGCCTCCCTAGGAAGGTATTTCACCTTTCGAGAGGTCTTATAAAAAATTAACATGCATAAAATAGACTCAGGAGGCAAATTTTCATTTATTTTAACTATCGGTACTACATTTTCAGATGTTGTATATTCCATGTATGAGGTATGTCTATGCCTTCTAGAGTTGTAGTTTGTAGGTACCAGGGCCTATTACTTGTTGGACTCTAAAAGGACTTTCCCATGGTGAGCCTAACTTGTCTACTACTTCTCTTCTGTCTATTTCTTTGAGGCTTCTCAACACCAAACTCCCTTCTTCAAAATTTTTATTTTTGACTTTTTTATTGAAGTAATTGGCAGTTCTGTTTTTGTATGCAGTTGTTCTGATGGCTATCTCTTCCCTCAGCTCACCCGGTAGGTCTAAATCAATCCTTTGAAGCTTTTAATTTTCTTTGTCATTATAATAGAAGACCCTTCCACTTGGCAGTCTTATGTCTACAGGGATAACTTCCTCGGTGCCGAAGGTCAAAGCAAAGGGGTCCACCTTGTGGGTTCTCTCGGAGTGGTTTAATGTGCCCACAACACATGATGGAGTTCCTCAACCCAGTCTCTCCCATATCCTTCCAATCTACATTTGATCCCTTGAAGGATGGTTCTATTGGTAACCTTTATTTGCCCATTTGTATGGGGGTGAGCGACAAAGGAAAAATGTTGCTTGATACTCAGCCCTTCACAGAAGCTCCTTATCTTTGCATTGTCAAATTGCTTGCCATTATCACTGATGATTTGATAGGGATTCCAAACCTACAAATAATGTTTTTCCAAATGAACTTGATGATTTTGTCAGCAAAGATGGTTGCTAAAGGTTCAACTTTGACCCACTTAGTAAAGTACTCTACTATCACTACTAAGAATTTTCTCTATCCTTAAGCCAGAGGAAAGGGTCCGATGATGTCTTTTCCCCATTTAGCGAAGGGCCAAGAGCTATAAATTGGGACTTGCTCAATTCCTAGGGCATTCACTAAATTGGCAAATTTGTGGCATGAGGGGCATTTCTTCACCAAAGATCTCACATCCATCTTCATCATTGGCCAGTTATATCCTTGCCAAAGTGCTTTGTCTGCAAATGTCTTTCCCCCTATGTGTATCCCACAAGACCTTTCATGGATCTCTTGGAGGACATACTTTGCCTCGCTTGGCTTTAGACACTTTAGCCAAGGAACTGTATACGCCCCTTTTGAGAGTGTGCTATCATGAATGGAGAAATAAGCATTGTGTCTCTTAATCTACTTTACTTGCCTTGTGTCTTGTGGGAGCTCACCTTTTTCTAAGTAGGCTTTGATTGGATCGATCTAACATTGTTCTTCCATTTTGACTTCCATCACTTTTTCACTTTCAGCTATACTAGGGGATCGTCAAGGATCCCATGAAAACTATGTCAGGATACCTTGAGGGGTTTGTTGTTGCCAACTTACTCAAACTGTCTGTGGCAATTCAGGAGCCTCAAGACCTTTTGATATTCTATCTTCACCCCTCATTCTTCCATCTTTTGGATTTGTTCTCTGACTGTAGCCAAATATCTTTCCACTTCCTCCTTTTTTGCTTCAAATAAACCATCCACATGACCTAATACTAACTATGACTCACTACAAATGCACAGTCTCTTCACCATGAGGAAATCGGCCAACATGATCCCTACACTAATTCTACATACTCAGTTGTGTTGTTCGTTATAGGGAAGTCCAACTTTAAGGCATATTCTAAGAGAACTTCAGTGCCACTTTGAAGGACAATCCTTATCCCACTGGCCTTCTAGGCACTCTCTCCATCAACATAGAGCTCCCAAGTAGTGGTTAAGTTCATCTCTTCTTCGCTTTTCTAATTAATAACCTCTCCTTCACCTTTCCTTATGAATGAGCACTTTGAAATAAAAGTCTACCAGTGCTTGAGCTTTACTTGTTGCTCGAGGACGATACTGCAAGGTTTATTTTCTGAGCTCTATGGACCAACATAGCATTCTTCCTGAGGTTTTCAGCATGTAGAGGCTTTTATATAGGGTCTTGTCTATCACCATCAGCCCTTAGTGAGCTTGGAGATAAACTTTAAATTTCCTATGTGATAACAAATGAGAATAAGCCAATTTATCAAAAGGAGAACAATTGAGCTCGGGTCCTTGCAAGACTTTGCTGAAATAATATATCAGCTTTTGTGCCCCCTCGTCTTCTCTAACTAATACTAATCCAACTTCATATAGTGAAGCTGAGAGATAGATGAGCACTTCATCTTTGATTTGTTACTCATGTATTCTTGAGTACAAAGGTCATAGATGTATAGCAGTAGGTGCCTTTTTCAGTGGTGAAGGTTATCTTCTCTTTATCTTCAAAGTCCATCTTGATTTAATGGTACCCTTGTTTGGCATCCAAGGAGGAGAGATACTTATATCCCATAATGGAATCCACCAATTTGTCTATTATCAGCAATGGGTAAGAGTCTTTTTAACATGCTTTCTTGAGGTCTGTGAAGTCCACACATATTTTGTAACTTCCATTCGTTTTCTTCACCAGAACCACATTGGCTAGCCATTCCGAGTACAACACCTCCCTGATAAATCTGGCCTCCATCAGCTTACTTACCTCTTCATAAACTACCCCTTGTTTTTCTGTGCTAGAGCACCTTTTCTTCTGCTTAATTGGCATAATAGTTGGGTCTATATTGAGTTTATGAGTTATCACCTTTGGGCTTATCCTGGGCATTTCTGATGAATCCCATGCGAAGGTTCCTTTATGACTTGTCAAGAACTTTTTTTTGCCTCAGCCTTCTCCACCAACTCTTGGTTCACCTTTAGGCATCTTTTTTTTTTTATCTTTCCTCCTCTACCAGGAATGATTCTAACTTCCTTGATGGTTGAGCTCTTCGCCCTTCTTCTAACTTCACTTCTTCTTGAACCATGCACACTTCTTCCATTTGAATGTGGATCATGATCTTCCTCTTCTAGGTAAAGTCTGCTTTGGACTCTTAAGTATGCATACTGTACATACAAAGTTCAGTTCCATCTGTTAAAGGAACCTTCACTCTTCCCCTCCGCACATTAGTTTCCGCATTCAAATTGTAAAGCAACGGCCTCCCCATCAATACATTACAAGCCATTGGATTTTTTACCACTATGAAGAGTGTCATCACTATTACACTCCTTGGAGCTACCCCTATGGTGAAGGGTAATTTGATATATCCTACTACAAGTATTTCCATTTTGTTTAGCGTCTTGATTGGGTTCTCCAGCTCTTCCATCTCATTGTCTTTTATCATCATCTTTTGGTAGGCCTCGAAGGATAATAGGTTAGTCAAGCTCCCATTATCCACTAAAATCCTTTGCACATTGTAATTGGCGATAATTGCCTTGATGACAATTGGGTCGACTCTTCTCGGCATCGCCATCCCTTCTTCTTCGACCCATTTCTTTTGGTCGTTGTAAAATAAAAATGATGGCATTTCCTTACTTCAGGCGATTGCCTTGCCTTTGTTATTGCTTGTAATTTCTTCTTGAGGACCCTCGGTAAGACAAGCAATATCTCCAGCATTTTCATCATTCACCACCGGTGGTTCAGGGTCATTATTGTCTCTCACAAACGTCTTTAGATACCCTTACTTGATTAACCACTCTATTTCTATAATCAAATGCCTACAATTATTAATGGTATGACTATGGGTGTTATGAAATTTGCAGAACTTTGACTTGTCTCTCTTATCAAGATCCCTTCTTATAAGCTTATGCCTTTGCCAAATGGCTCGGTCTTGAAACGTTGTGAAGACAACTTTAGGTCTTATGTTCAGAGGAGTAAGCTTTGTTACATTGAAAGTTCTCCTAGTCGGATCCCTTTCCTTCTCCTTTAGCTAAGGAGTTGTACTCTTAGAGTTGTTCATCCCTTCGACTTCCTTCGTTTTACTTCTCTTTGAAGGGGTATCCTCCTCTTCTCCCCTCATTTTTTGAGCAAATTGGCTCACTATGAAGGCATTGTCTTACCTGATGTATTTTTTTTATCTATAATCATGACCTCTTCGAGGCTACTTGGTGAATCTCTAGACAATTTCTTGAAAACATTTGTATGGCTGGTACATTTCTATAGGGCTTTGACTACCCTTGCCTGGTTTAACCGAGTTACTTTCAAGGCCTCAGGGTTGAACTTGGTTAAGAAGTCCCTAAGAGACTCTTCTTGACCTTGATTAATAAGCTCCAAGGCTTGGGTTTGCATCTCAATAGGAATACTAGCAGCGAATTTCATCATAAAGCCTTCCGCCAAGTACTGGAAATTTTCTACACTTCCCTCCTTTAAGCTATTGTACCACTTGGTGGCTACCCCATCCAATGACCCCTCTAAAGGCCCTATAGAGTATTTCATCATCTCTTGTTTGCAACTCTATTTCATGCTTATAGTTAAAGATATAGGCTTTTGGATCTGTAGACTATGTGTATTTGGTGATGTTAAGGGCCTTATATTTGTTGGGCATCTGATATTCCGCTACTCTCCTAAAGAACAAAGATTTCAGTTCTAATTTCAAATCCCTATCTTCAAATTTCATTCTCCCCCCAAGCTCTTTCATACATTGCTTCACCATCTCCTTCATATCCTGGGGTTGTGGCTTATAGCCTCATGCTCTCTTCTTCGAGACTGGGATCTACGATGAGATCTCCTCCTACTATGCTCTCTTCTAGAGTGACTTGTCCTTCCCCTCCTATCTTCTCCTCCACCCTCATGCTTGGATTCCATAGAATCTGTCGAACTCCCTTCAACCTCATCATCTATCTAACTTCTCCTCTTCGACTCTCATCATCCCCTCTTAGTTCTTTATCTGCTGGGTCAACATGATTTCCTCCTATAGCTCCTATCTATGACCTCAACCTATTTGTTGATACTTGTGGTCTATCCTCCCTCCCTCCTTCGGGTGTTTTGAATAACCTGGTTTATTCCATCCTGGTTGGTTGACTGGCGCATTCTCATTTGTCTATTTCCATAGAGGGCTTTAGTCCTGTATGAGTTACAGAAAATGAATTAATGAACCCAAAATTTTTTGCATTTCAAGAGTTAGGTTTGGGGATGCACTAGTTGAGACTTGAGGTGGGGGTGTAGCAAAGGTTGTATTTGCTTGAGAGTTTCTTAGAAGATCGGCTAAGGCTTGGAAAGGTGCGGCTAGGTTAGGGGCGGTTGTGGTGTTTGCGACTGGAGTTTCATAAATGTTGTTTTTAATGGGATGGCTTGGTGAAGCGTTAGTCGTATTGTTTCTGTTACCTTAAGGGCTTTCCATGGTTGGAATCTCTAAGAAGTACAAGCTTTTAAACAAGAAATGAAACTCGGTGTGACTATCCTCAGAGAAAGAAGAGAAAATAGTTGTTTGAGATCAGAAAAAACTTCTGAATCGTTCCCATAGACGACGACAATTTGATAGGCTTATAACCTAACAACTTTTGATTCCTTGGCACTTTGGATTGGGCTGAACTAACAATGGACAAGATGAGCTAGCACAAGTGAGCAAATGTCAATTAAGTGGGTTAGGCCTTGAGCTTGGCAAAGACCCTTTGACGCTTAAGTTAGTAATGGATTTATAATGCCTTAGGCTCTGAAAATCCCTTAGAACAATATTGAGTTTATGAAGTTATGGGATTTGGATTGCATATCTTAAATGTGTGCCAATATGAGGTATTTATAGTGTTTGTCAGATTACCAAGGCAGACACTTGGCGTGCTGAGAGAGAACCACGTTTAAGCTTCTAATGAACTAATAAAGTGGTCCCCAAACGGGAGTTAGACACGTATCCTTATGAATATTCTTTCTTTATGTATATTGTGAGTCTCACTCTGAGGGATCTATTTGGCATGAACCATGCCGAACTACCCTCTTCGAGATATCGAGCTTGGGCCTGGCCCGCTAAGGCTCTCTGAGGTCATTTCTTAGGAGTTCGTGAGTTTTAGGCCTTTGCATTCTCATTTTGTCCCATATTAGAGCCTATAACAAACAAAATAATAGTACTTGTTTATAGTTTTACTCAAATGTCATTTTTGCTTATTAAAAAGGTTTTTTTTTTTTTTTTTTGCGAGAAGAAATGAAAATTATTTTATGATATACATTAAAGTGCATCTACTAACATGTCAAGCGATTAATACACAATGAATTGGTCAAGCCTAATGTTTAACTTTTAATATCGATTTTAATAGATTATTAACATGATATTAATATTTTATTTCCAAAGAAACTATTCAACTAACTAATTTGAATTGACACAAAAAAAAATGTAATTTTGTATAATTGAGTTAACTATAGGTTTAAATTCTATAAATGTTTAGAACATATATAGTCATGAGTGTCATACCTCAAAAGTTAACAATCAAAATAAGTAAATTTAATTTTTTATATATTCTCAAATATTTTTGTATTTTTCGGACATGAGATTTCTTTTCCATAATTGGAACTTTTTTCATTTCTTCTTCTTTTGTTGGTTTAACAGTGTTTTAAAGTAACTATTGGGTCTAAAATTACAGTCCAAATGTAGTTCCAAAACAGTCCGGTCTCATTCTATGTATAATTTAGAATAACACCCATAATAAAAATACAAATCAAAGAAAATGAAACTAATAATTAAAATTTTAGTTAATTATTATCTAAGATCTTATTCCAAACCGATGCTTTTACATATACATAGCCTATACACTATGACACCAATTATAATCTTCCTTTCGTCCAAATACCTAACCAATTATTGGAAACAAATAGTAAGATAATGAAAATGTACATTGCCATTATCAAACAGTAAAAATTTAAAACAATAAAAATTCTTTAAAAGTAAGATCGGGGGCATTTTTACAACAGTAAAAAGTGGAATTTACATGATATCATTCTGGATTTTGAAAGTTTTCTCACAGAAGATTATATTAATTTAATAAATTTAATCTAATATGA
>CAOJBK012180170.1:0-10800 GCA_948294925.1 Codiaeum variegatum
ATTTGTTACGTTATTAATGAATGATTTTATTTGGTCAGTAAATTAGTGACAAAATATTTTGGTCATAAATGCATTTTTTCGTCGCTAATGTGTCGTTATTTATGAAAATATTACTGACCCATTAATAAAAATTACTGACCCAAAAAATTGGGTCAGTAAATTATTCTCAATTTTTTGGTCAGTAACAGGTCAGTAATTAATTAAATAATTACTGACCCGAACAGTAAATTACTGACCCCAAAATTGGGTCAGTAATTACTGACCCAATTTTTCAGGTTATTAATTTTTTTTTACTGACGGAGGAAATACTGACCCCGAATCGGGGTCAGTAAGTTACTGTTCGAGGTCAGTAACTCGTACTGACCCCGATTCGGGGTTAGTAATTTTTTTTTTGTAGTGCATCAATATTAATTTTAAGCCAATTTCGAGAAGTAGTTTGCCAAATAATCGAAATTATTTTTGGAGCTTTCCTCGAAACGCTAAGGATACCAAAATTATGGAAAAAAGAGAGCTCGTCACCATTGCCATCTATACAACCCAAGCAAAAGAAATCCACCTCCTTAATCAACTTAAAAAGATGTCTTAATAGAGTAAATTGATTAAAGGAAGAATCTAAGAAAATTACCTTATTTCTACTGTGCCAAAAGCCGCCAAATAACAAAGACGGTAGCAATTCTCCAAAAAGGAAATAACTGAGAACTCAATCACACCTTCAAAGCACCATTAATAAGATCATAAAGACATCCATTAGTCATAACATTAATCCTAAAGAGAGACGACACAACTCACAAAAGCATTTTAGCTACTACACATTCAACAAAGAGATGTGCAATTGATTCACAAGCATTTGAACACAATGAGTAGTGAGAGGGAAAGACCGACCCTCTACATTGGAGAATGTCCTTTGTTGGGAGCTTACCCATATAAGCCTGTCAACACAGAAATTAGCAAGAAGGGGGGGATAAAACTGCCCCATAAAAAATGATTCCACATAGCAGAGAGGAGGCACCCACAGAGCTAATTATAGTGTGCCTCTGTAGAGATAATGCCATTAGAAGTAAACTTCCAAACACAAACATCATTGTCACCATAAAGAAAATTAATAATAGCAATTTCTGACCTTACCTCTTGTGAAATGGAAGAAGGAAGATCCCATTCCCCGTTGATAACAAAATTGAAAATTACTCTAGTTTGAGTGTGCTGTTCAACTAAAGGCATACCAGTTCTATCCGCTACACAAGGTGATAGCCAACCATCAATCCAAAAATTAAGCTTTGAGTCTCTACTAACCAGCCATAGAGAATTAACCTGCAAATCCTCAAATTTACAGTGAGTGGAGCTCCAAACGAAAGACTGAAAAGCTGTAAAACGAGGCTAACAAGACCAATATAGAATTTTTCTTCTAAACATGCCCACTGGAAATGAAACTCGAGTGAAAATACGCCATGACAAAGAATCCAACATTGCCTTGTTCAATAAAAATAAGTTTTTAACACCAATCCCACATTTTTTAATTGATTTGCAGCAATGATTCAAAGAGACAATAACCATCTTTCTATTAGAAATACATCCTGACCAGATGACATTATGAATAGAAGATTATAGTTTTTAAGCAATTTCTTAGGCCATAAATAAACAGCAAAAGAGTGCATTAGTTACCCAGTGATAACTGAATTTACAAGTCTCACCCTTTCTAGCCATCGAGAGAGAATTTCCTTTCCATTGCTTAAATTTACAAAGAATTTTATCAGTTAGCTTCCCTAGATGACAAGTTCTTGGAGCACTAGGAAATATGGGAACTCTGAGGTAAATAAATGGACTGGTGGCTAAGGCATGAGCAAGAAGGGGGGGATAAAACTGCCCCATAAAAAATGATTCCACTTACAAGAAGGGAGGAACCCACAAAGGTAATTATAGTGTGTCTCTATGGAGATCATTCCATTAGAAGTAAACTTCCAAACACTAAAATCATTGTCACCATAAAAGAAAATTAATAATAGCAATTTATGACCTTACCTCTTATGAAATGGAAGAAGGAAGATCCCATTTCCTGTTGACAACAAAATGGAAAATTGCTCCAGTTTGAGTGTGCTATTCAACTAAAGGCATACATGTTCTATCCGCTACACAAGGTGGTAGCCAAACTTCAGTCCAAAAATTAAGCTTTGAGTCTCTACTAACCAGCCATAAAGAATTAACTCTCAAATCCTCAAACATATAACGAATGGAGCTCCAAATGGAAGACTGAAAAGCTGTGAAATGATGCTGACAAGACCTATACAGAATTTGGCTTCTAAAAATGTCCATTGGAAATGAAACCCATGTGAAAATACGCCATGAAAAAGAAGCCAACATTTCCTTGTTCAATAAAAATAAGTTTTTAACACCAATCCCCCTTCTTTAATTGATTTGCAACAATGATTCCAAGAGATAATAACCATATTTCTATTAGAAATACATCTTGTCCAGATGAAATTATGAATAGAAGATTGTAGGTTTTAAGCAATTTCTTAGGCCATAAATAAAGGGCAAAAGAGTGCATTAGTGACCCAATGATAACCGAATTTACAAGTCTCACCCTTTCTAGCCATCGAGAGAGAATTTCCTTTCCATTTATTAAATTTACAAAGAATTTTATTAGCTAGTTGTTGCAGATGACAAGTTTTTGGAGCACTAGAAAATATGGGAACTCTGAGGTAAATAAATGGAGTGTGGGCTCTTCAAAGATCCAAATTACCAATAAGAGAAAAAGAGCGCCTTGAAGAGACAACCTTGCCAAAGAAAACACTAGATTTTTTTGGGGTTATTATGTTGGCCATATTAAGAACCATAAATATCGAGTGCTCCATAAATGACATCAAAATTAGCTTTGGTAGCCTTCCCAAAATTTAAGATATCATTGGCATACAATAGATGAGTTAAGAAAGTCATACCTCCAGTATAATTCATAATAGATAGCTTTTCCTCATCTTTAAGGCGAAGAAAAAGGCAACTAAGAAAATCTTTCACAATGCAAAAAAGAAGAGGAGAAAGTGGATCTCCTTGACGCACTCCATACGAGCAGCTAAAATAGCCATGAGAAGCCCTATTCGCCATAATTGAAATTCAAGATGAGACAAAAAACTCAATAATCCAAGTTCTGAATTTAAGCGAAAACCCGAAAGTGTCTAAAACTTCAAGAATGAAATTCCAATCCATGGCATCAAATGCCTTATGGATGTCAATTTTTAAAGCCATCCTGCCACCAAAACATTTTTTGTCCAAAAGATTAATCCCCTCAGAAGTGGAAGCCATACAATTAACAATGGAGTGCCCTTTTAGAAAGTCAATTTGATTATTTAAAATAATTTTAGGAGTAATTATGGATAGCAGATCAGCATAAATTTTAGTTATAATCTTAAACCAAAAATTGCTAAGCATAATTGGGCGGTATGGGTCAATGGAAATAGCTTCTTTAACCTTCAGGGTAAGGACTATGGAACTAGAATTCATACTTGGAGTCACTCTACCATGATCAAAGAAGAAGAGAATAGCTTGACAAACCTCATTGTGAATAATATCCCAAAAGGAATGATAAAAAAGTCTAATGAAGCCATCTGGACGAAGAGTACTTGAAGCATCTAAACTGAACACAACATGCTTAATTTCATCCAAAGAAGGCAGACAAGTAAGCAAGTTATTGTCATCATTAGAGACCATTTAGGAACAACATTTTTAACTAAAGAAAAATCCATAGGAGCCATAATAATAGATTTAAATAGATCATTATAACAACTCATAACACGATTAGCAATAATTAAAGGATCGTGTATATAATCATCATCGTCTCACAAAACAAAGAGGGCTGAAAGAGGCTTAAGAATAAAATTCAAGTAGTAGAAAATTTAGTGTTACATTCACCAACCGGAAGCCACTTATTGCGACTCTTCTCTTTAATAAAAATCTCGCACTGCTTGAGGTGAAGATCTAAGCAAGCATGAGTTGCTAACTCTTAATTATGAAGCTCTTATGAGAAGCTATGAGAGAGTTGATTTTGAATGTCTTTCAATCGAGCTTCAACATAAGTGATGTTTAGATTAAAATGCCTAAAGACTTCTATGTTCTACATTTTTAAAGCTCCATACAAGCCTTTGAACTTTTCACAAAGAAGTTGTATTGGAGGAAAATGAGAGGAGAGTTGCTTCCAATTATTAGCAATAAAATGTCTGATATCAAGATGAGTAAGCCACATAGCCTGAAATCGAAAGGGAGATTTCTTAGCACCACCATCATTAAAACAATGAACTAGAAGTGAAGAGTGATTTGAATAAAGTCGCACTAGCATTGTACATGAAATAAAATTATAGAAAGCAAGAGAGGCTAGAGGCCTACCAATCTTCTCATGTGCTCCTCGTAGAGGATTAAAATTGCCAATAATCATCCATGCAGTAGCAAGATTGATAAAAGTAAGATCTTCCTATAAATACATCAAACACTGCCAAAGATGAAAGAAAATCTATGAATTTGAATTATTAAAAGAGAAATCCAAACTAACATACTTACCATGCTTGTGAATCCAAATAGGATCATATACTCGATTAGCATCAAAAACCCAAAGAGAGGTAGGATCTTTATCATTAAAGGAAATCAATCTTAGATGTATAGAATTCCAAAATCGAGGAGGAATACAATCACAAGCAACCATAGGTTCTGACAAACACAACAAATTCGGTGAGTGTTTCTGGCGAATTGAAAAAAGATGCCTTTGGGAATTATCATTGCTAATTCCCCTACAGTTCCAATAGATAACTTTCCTCAAAATCTAGTAGGTCTAGTGATCAACCTTTTAGGGAGGCTAGTTAAAATATCACTAGAAGGAGCTTGGGTTCTTTTAGAAATAGACACCTCTTGCCATCCTGCAACATCATCATCTGCTAACTCGGCCCATGAAGCAACTCCCTCTAAATTATCATCATGAAAATCATCAGGTTCTAAAGGTGAATCATCATGTTCAACGTGATTTGGATAATCAACATGTTGCTGATAAGTGGCTAAAGTAGTGTCTGAAACATAAACATGATGCTAATCAACAACTAATTCATTAGGATTATCATTAGCTATAATTAACTCATTAGAAATAGGGGCTTGCAAATTAGCTTGAGGAGCTTAGACATCTTCTGAATCATCTACAAGTAGTACACCAATATCTACAACATCAATTTCTTGGTCATTCATTGTACTTTGGTCTTATTGCTAGTTAGCCGAAATTGGATCATCATTTGAGTCATCTGTAAGAGTAGAATCAAGGGCAACAAAAACATTAGCAATTTGTACTATAGCAATAACATTAGTTGACTTAGGTCCCCATTTGTTCACATTCTTAGGCATTAGCTTCTCTTATTTATCAGTAATTTTAGAAACCTTATTATTAACCTTATTAGGCTTGTTCAACCGATAATTACTAGGCAAATGCCCAATAATAGAGAACAAATGGTAAAAGCTAAGGGCATTCTCATAGGTGATGTCAATAAAGAAACTTTTTCCTATCCTTTAAGCATTAATGAGTCAAGGAGATCCTTAGACATATCAAAGTTATCAATACATGAGTAAAGTGCCCAAAATCCCCATTCAATGTGGCATTATCAATCTAACCAATTCCTCTAGCTATATTAACTAGAATTTGAGGATGCTAGTATTCAAGTAGCAACCTGTGAAAATGAACCCATAATTGGGTGTTAGTAAAGCTTCTGTGCTTCAGCGTCAAAATCGCAAGACCAATGTTGTAGCCTAAGAATGTTAGGCTTAAGAGCTATTGAGCCCTTACCCCAAACCTTCCGTTTATCCTCCTCAAATTGCAACTAAATTATAAAATAGCCTTTGCCAAGGGATGTTAATTTCCAATCACTAAGAATGTTCCAGATAAAAGAGAGCTTCCCTTTTAAATCACCAAGCTTTCGTGGATTCTCTCCTTTCATAAGAATTACTCCCCTAATAACAACATGATGAAAATTACTAACCCTTTCTTCATATACTTTTTTTTATTAATTTGAATCATTATATAACCCCCCTAATTCTCTTGGACCGCAAAAGGAACAGGCAACGTAGTCTTATTACTCATGACTTTGGCATAATTAAGCTAAGGCTGGACAACTGTAACAGGGGTCTGCCTTTCATCCGCGTGAACTGAGGGTGAACTTCCTCATGAATGACCCGAGTGAACACTTTAGAGGTGTTGAGGTAACTGTCCATAAACGGATCAAATGGTGGCCAACCATGGCTAGCAGGTTCAAAAACTGAAGAGTCATGTTCAAGAAAGGCTCTGAAAGATACAGAGCAAAACTCTAAAATCAACTAATCATACCAAGTATCTATTAAAGTTTTCCAAGAAGAAGATCAACTTTCATTAGCTATATCATAGTTAATGAATTTCATTAGCTATTTTTTAAGTTGTTTTAACTTTTTTAGGATCCACAAACAATTAAAAATGTAAAGTAGAATTATCAATTATCAACTAATCATACCAAGTATCTATTAAAGTTTTCCAAGAAGATGATCAACTTTCATTAGCTATATCACAGTTAATGAATTTCATTAGTTATTTTTTTAGTTGTTTTAACTTTTTTAGGATCCACAAACAATTAAAAATGTAAAGTAGAGTTATCAATAAATATTCTTAATCTCAAAATTTGAATTTTTATAGCCAAGCCCAGTTTGTACATAAAACAAGTTGGTAAATAATAACATATAAAAATTGATTTATTATAAGATTAATTATGAAAAAAAAAATCACAAACTATAACGAAATTGCAAATTTAATACAAAATATTCATTTTGATAAATCAGTACATAAACTTTCAATTTTTGCCAAAACTGACATATGACCGGAATTCCAATATTATCCGATGACCAGAGTTGCCGTAAAAATCTTCTTTATTTTTCTTAAAAATCTTAAAATTTTTTAAATCATGAATATTTATTAACATTTGTTAATTTTTTAATCTATGTCAATTGAAAATAATGTTTTTTAAAAAAATAAAAAATATTGACATGTTTGTTTCGGTCACTGAAAAAATTAAAATTCTGACCATGTGCTAATTTTATCAAAAATTGAAAATTTTTGTACTGAATTATCAAAATTGAAAGTTTGTGTTAAATCTGCAATTTTCGCTATAGTTTGTGACTTTTTTTTTTGTAATTAACCCCTTATTATGTCATACTATAATCTTAGAATGGGTTCGTAATGTCAAGTGATTGTAGTATCATATATAATACTGGAAAATTTTTAACTGAACAATATTAAAAGATCTTGCAAACATTAATATCCTAACAAGGACAAGGATCGGTTTATTTTTTCAAATCATATGATCAAAGGGTCATAAGATCTGGATCAAGATCTAAGTAACAATGGTTAAAACCCTCTATCAAAATCTATAAACATTAAATTCATACTATAAACCACATCATATAAAAGAGTTAACCTACATACTGAATTGGTTATACAATAATAAACCTACTAATATTATTCTTAGGTATCAAACATTGAAAACATTAATCTTTTTTATTTTTTCAAATTATTATTGGGAAGGATCTTTTTTCTTTCCATACCAATAATTCTTTTACTTTTGTTGTTAAACTAAAGGTTGTTGTTCATGGTACTTCTCTTGTTAAGCAACGTGGTTGGAAAAATATATGGTTAGAAAGTGATTCTTCATATGTGGTTTATTTCTTCAAAACCAAGTTGCATGACATTCCTTGGGACTATTGAGTAGATTGGTCAACCTATGTTGATACGATTAGTCATATGAGCTTTGTTGTCTTCCAAGTTTACAGGGAAGGAAACAAATTAGTAGATAGTCTAGCTAATTATGGAGCATGATATCAAGTTTATCATTGTTGGGAATCTTTTTCCTAGTTTTTATAGTAGCTTTATTTATAGAGATTTTCTTTCACTTAATCTATTAGATTTATGTAGCTCTCTATAGAGCAGATTTTGGATTATATTCTTTTGTTTTTATCTTAATACATTGCAAGTTAGGAAGTATGGAGTAGGTTATAAGGAGGTGCCAACATAGTTGGATGTCCCTACATCATTTAATTTTTGATGTCAATGTTTACTAAAAAAAATAATTTTTTTTTATAAAACTTAATTGAAAAAATTGATATTGTCATTCATCAAGTAGAATCATACTATAATTCACCAATAGGACTATTGATGCAGCGGAATAATAAAAAACCAAAAACAAATTTATATAGAATCTATTGATTCAATGAATACTAGAAATCAATATTCTGAAACCTGTTGATTTTAAAGAAAATATATGGAATTAGGCATCGAAATAGTTTTTTTTTTGAAATAAATGTATCCAAATTGTTAATTCAATAAGAATTCTGAAATTGGGCAAATTTTAGGATTTCTCTTTATTTAAAAATTATCAAAATTGTTCTAAGCAAACAAAATATTAGTATTTAAATAACAAATAATAAAACCCTAACAAGTATGAGCCAAAACAATAAAAGCCCAAAACATTAAAATAAGTCCAAAATAAAAATAAAAAATAAAAGATTTAAATTTCAAAGTCTTTATAAAAACTTTAAACTACTTTTTTGGGGCTTCGTACTGGACAATTATTGGTAGACCTTGTAACTCATCTAGATTTTTGAAACGAGTTGCGATTTGATTTATTATAGGCATCGTAACTCATCTGTAGCTAAAAGTTATGGCCCTTCAAGTATGTTCTTCTATCTTTTTGCCCACATCAACTACATACCTTAGAAATGCTTTCACTAATATTGATAATGACATTTTAATAAAAAAAAAAGTAGAAAGAACTTTTCTAATGTTTAGGGACGTTTCTGTGTCATCCCAAAATACTGATTTTGTTGTAGTGATTAATAACAATTATTCTATGATAGAGCTGATTATTGATATCAAACCAACGATCAACCTATTCAGCCATGGCGTGTGATAATGTCCAACTGTGTTACAAATCATGTGGTACCTCAGAAAGGTGTTTTTTAGCATATAATTGATCATGGTGTTGCTCCACTGTAATTTCTGCTAGCTTTTGCTAGACATATCACCTACCAAGGCAAGTCCATTCCTAGTCCGGATCAAACAATCAATCCCTCTACTTACCTAATCGTTGCGATCCCTTATATGGTTGCAGCTTTTTATGCAATGATGGTTTGATGGAGTCCTAGGGCTTTTGATGACTTAACCAATTGATATTAGAGGTTTTATTTCAATTACTATTTCTCATGATGTGTATGATAAATGAGTTAAAATGATGGGCAAAAATTTGCAAATGTATAAATAGTTCATATAGCTAGTAATGAGTATGAGTTATCATCACCGAAGGAAAGCATTGTAAGTAACAAATTAATGTTTCAATCGTTATATAGACATTGACTTTCGAGTCAAGTACAAGATTAAAACTAAAAACAAAGCAAGCAATTGTGAATAATAACAGAATTCAAT
Source organism: Codiaeum variegatum (assembly GCA_948294925.1). NCBI lineage: Eukaryota > Viridiplantae > Streptophyta > Magnoliopsida > Malpighiales > Euphorbiaceae > Codiaeum > Codiaeum variegatum. The sequence continues at coordinate 9,458 of CAOJBK012180170.1, forward strand.
GATAATAAACTCCCAGGACTTGGGGTTCATTACACAACTAATTATTATTCTTAAACTTACTTTCTAGATTCTCTCCTCTTACTTGAATACTAGACCTAATTTCCTTCAACTAGGTAAAAAGCCTTTCCAAGTCAGTTTACCAATATTCAATCTATTCCTAATAACTACTCCAATGATACTAGGTAATAAAAAGAATTCATTAAGCAAAATGAAAATTAGTGGCTATGTCTCTTAGGAGTAATCTTATCCCTAAGTATTACCTATCCTAACTTAATTGATTCAATGTTCTAAGTTTAAATCTCAACTACCATATTTTGATTTAAAACTCCAAGATCTAAGATTCATTATTCAGACAAACCATAACTTTAAGCATAAAATCAATTAAAACATTCAATTGAAAAGTTTAAATATATTAAATCAAATCAATAATAATAATTCATTATAGCAACTACATCCTAAATCCTGGATAAAGGATTTAACTACTCATAGTCATGGAAAACAAAGCAATAGAAATAATAAAAGTATTCATTACAATAACTAAAGAAAGATCTAAAAGAAAAAGAGAAGAAATTATATAAACTCTTTATTGAATCTTGAAATCATCATGTTCTTGATCATTCCCAACCTTAGATCTCTAAAAAACTTGTTCCCACAAGCTCTAGAACTCCCCTTTTTAGGTTAGAACACCAATGAACCCTTAAAACCCAACTTTTAGGTTTTAAGATATGCTATTCTATGCTGCCACAGGGTACTCCACTGGTGTGGTTTTCCACTGTGGCTCCTGGACATTAAAAACCCTTGAAAATAGTTGGAAAAATCAAGGTAGAATATATCCACGAGTGGACCAACGAGCATTGTCCACCTTGTGGATACATATTAGACTTGCAATATGAATTTTGGCTTGAAAAACTAAAGGATAGAGGGGCATTCAATAACCATGGGTGGAACCACTGGCGTGGTCCTACCTGTGGATACTTACTGTAATGCCATTTCTATTTCATTTTCCCTTGTACATCAAACTCAATACTTGGATTTCAGAACTTGCTTCCAAAACTACTCAAAATAGACTCCAAAGTGCAACATCAAAGCTAAAATCATCATGACGTCATAAAATCCTAAGAATTCCTAAAAATAACCTATAATCAGGCTTAAACCAACTCATTATATTCAATTTAAAGCAAAAATTGATAGAAATCATGGATAAAATATAAGTCAAATATGCACATATCTTAAACCTTATAAGTTTTTATTGATTGGGTAATTAGTTCTCTCTGAGGGTGACGAACCTTGGACTCATCATGATTTAAGCAACAACTTCTAAAAATTTAGGGCTTACATGTAAC
>CAOJBK012180731.1:0-10279 GCA_948294925.1 Codiaeum variegatum
TGTCCTGCTGGGGTCTTTTTATATTTAAATTTTACTGACGCATTACTGACGCAATTTTTGCGTCAGTAATTCGTCAGTTTAATTTTAATCCTGACGCATTACTGACGCAAAATTGCGTCAGTAACTATATTTTGACCGCGAATTTACGCAAAAATTTCAATCCGGCGCCTTTTTAATTACTGACGCTAGTTGGCGTCAAGAATATTTTTTTATTTTTTTTACTGACGCACTACTAACGCATTACTGATGCAAAAAAAAATTGGATCAGTAGTTACTGACCCAATTTTTGCGTCAGTAATAAATTAAAATTTTGTTTTTTTTTGCGTCAGTAGTTCGTCTCTAATGTTATTACTGACGCAAAAAAATGCGTCAGTAAATTGCGTTAGTAATTTCACTTTTTTTTGTAGTGTAACGAGTTTAGGACGGGTTTGAATTTAAAAATTATTACCCATGACAGATTCGGGTTGGGTTTAGGTTTAGAGCATCAAATACCTAGTACTCGAACCTGATTATATATTTAATTAATATATAGTATTTTCTATAATATCTTCTATATATACTTTTTATATTTATATGTATTACTATATGTTTATATTATATGTATATTATGATATTTTTATTATTGAAATTATTATCAAATTTTATAAAATTTTAAATTATTTATTCATAATTTTTATATTTAAAAAATTATAATTGGGTAATTATGCGGGTTCTGGTTGTAATAAAATAATTTTTATAGGGTTCAGGATGGGTATGGATAGTAACATATAATTTTAAATGGGTTTGGGATGGGTACGGGTAGGGAAAATTTTACGACTACCCTACCCGTGCCATCCCTAGTGAGGAGTATCATCACCCTATAAAAATATATTATCTGTCATTTGGTGGCATTGAGTATCATCATTCTAGTGTATTGTATTATAATATTTTAATTTTTTAAAGTCAAATTATTTGTTATTTGTTAAAATATGTTTAGAAAATTGATTTTTTTATGAAAAGAATTTTCTACCAATTATTTGATTTCTTTTATGTTATATATTAATCCAATTAATTGAAATTTAATTTTACAAATAGTATAGATAAATTTAATTTTTAATTTTTTTAAAATTTATTTTCTTGAAATGTACACATTCTGTTATTATATTTAAAAATTTTGATATCCGACTATGATATGGTTTAGTTTATAACAACTACCTGAAAAAGCGAGTTGTTTCTGCCATTTCAATATTTTGTCAATTTTGAAGTTTTGAAAATTCTATATGTATAATTTTTTAAAAATATTCTAACTATTAAAATAATATTTATTTTCTAAAACTATTGTTGGAACTCTGCAAAATTGGGTTAAAAAGACTTAAATTTGATTGAATTTAATTTTGATATAATGGAATTGAAATTTTAAAGGTATGAAAATTAAGTATCGACTGATGATATTAATATCTATGGATGTGAGTTAAGATTGAAACTGGTGGACCTCTATATATAAATAATTTGGTGAAGTTTATATTAGTACAATTGAATTATAATCTATTAGATCATACCAAATTAAAGGAAATGAATATACGAGGATGAAAAATGTTGGATTTGAATATATTTATAATTTTGTGGTGCGTGATGGCTTAACGCGTTGGTAATAGAGAAATTGTCCATATATGATCTTAGCATTTGGGCAGTATGAATAGACTATAAATGAATTTTTCATTTTGGCTGTGTTCTTAAACATTTTGTTCTATTACTTTAGTTTTGTAAGAACTTGGAGACAAAAAAAATCATTCATTATATTATTAGTACCATTATATCAAATTTATTTAAAGGTTAGGAAGAATTTTGCAATAACATGGAGCATTTAGTGTTGAATTGTTGATTCGTATGTATACAATATTGAGGTATAAATAGTTATTGCGCCAGTTCTGTTTGTATGAACAAAAAAAGATATTGGATGCATGTACAATGGTAACAACAAGAGTACAATGGTAACAACAAGAGTATATAATAAGGCTAGATAGAATATACGAGATAGCAATATATAAATATACGAAGTTTATTATGAAAATTGATTTGGAAAGGTAAACTAATTAGTTTATGCATAGATAAGTACTTAGTATTATTATTGTAACTTGTGATTCAAAGAAATTTGAGGATGATTTTTATGTAACATCTTGCAATCTTAAAATTCGAGGACGAATTTTGTATAAAAGAGGAAGAATGTAACACCCCATCCCAAATAAGTAAAAGTCAATATGACTATATTAGTTAAGATAATGAATGATTTAAATTTGAAATAATTAGATGATCGATTAGAGATGTTGACCCAAAAAATTAGGAATTTTATAAATGAATATTGTTAAATATTCAATTAGTTTTAAAATTTTTATTTTTAAATAAAAATAAATTTAAATATATTTCCATATTGGAATTTCATGTTATATGCACATGTATATTGAAGATATTTAATTATTGATATTTTTCAATCGATGTTTAAAGCAATATATTTTTTATGTAGATATTTAAAAGAATAATAATTTCTTTTATTATATTTTAAAGTGATATTAGAAATTACATTTTAAAAAAATGAGTGATAACGAGAATTAGGATAGGATTACCTCCAAACTTCTCGGATTGAGCTAAAATATAGTTAAAATTGCTCATTAAACACCACGGGAGCTACTCCTGGATGCTAAATCTCTTAGGATTTCCTAGGTACCATCTTGATGACTTTTGTCTACGATGCCATACACCCTTATATATCTTCATTCCCCAACCTGTTCTACATTCAGTCGAACATCAATAAAGTTGGGAGATGAGTTTAAAACAGTGACCCAATCCTCTTGTTTCTAGAACATAATAAGCTCACCACTCCTACCATTACTTTTAATAACATAGAGCCCATTATAGCCAATTTGAGCTTAAACTACCTTGGCTCTCTCTACTCTATATGGAGTCTCATATAAAAAGATGATACAAGGCCTATGTTTGGTAGTCAGGTCCCTTAACACTCAAATTGCATGAGGATTGGCTAAACCTCGACAATTCCAAGCTAAGGCCGTCATGATTGTGGGCGTGCCTAGACCCTAGAGCCCGTGTGTCCCGAGTTTTTTTAAATCCATTGAAACCACCGTCTCTACAGTTTTTTATGGGCATGGCTTCTCCAAAGGCCCTTCTAAAATATCTATTAAATCAGCCTCATCAACCCTAAAATGCTTCTATTTTGCTTCAACCACATCATCATTATTCTTTCCATCTTTAATATTCTCCATTATCGCCTTATCCTTTATAACTTCCATATTTGAATTTCCATTCTTTCAATCTTTATAACTCATGTTCCCTAATTCACTCCCAATAATTAGCGCACGATTCACAACGTGATCAATAGGAAAATCAAACTTTCCATTTCCATTAGCATCACCATAAACTTGTTATTCGTTGTCCATCTCCTCATTCTCCTCCTCCGACATCAACCATCTTTGCCAAATCCCAGCTGTGTTTTTCCTATTTAGTGCTCTAAGAGAAACACCATAGCTCATTTCAATTTACATTAATGGATTCTCGTATACAACCGGAAAGTCTCGATTGAAATGCCCCAGTACCCCATACACAAAGAAAAAAGTGGACAACCTTTCATACTTAAATTCAACTCAAAACCAATTTCCCCCCTTCTTCTTAACTTTCATTTTCCTGCGTAAAGGCTAGTTAACATCAAGTGCAACACAAATATGACAATAGTTCCTCCATAAATTCTTAAAATTGGTAGGGTCAGGGTATAAGAACTTTTCCACATGATCCCTAATTCCTTAAAGAATATTTTATAAAATAATGCCTGCCGGTAGATTGTAGCATTGCACCCATATTTCATAGAGGTTTAACAACATATTAATAGGGTCCATACTCTCTTCCACCTTATTTAGAATAAGAAAATTCTAGTTAAAAGTCCATGGGGATCCATCTATAACCTTTTTCAAGTCGAGACTATGATTGAACACGAATAAGAAACAATTATCGTCAATGGCCTTCGTCCTCATCTTTTTGTTAGGCCTCCAAAGGGCAGTAAACATATTCTTCATTGCTTCTTTATTACTGGCTTCTCGCTATAAATCTCCCCACTAGTCTAAACTCCTATCTTCATATTCGAACATCCTCCACTGCCACCATAAAACCCTCCCCTTCCTCCTTCTCTTTAATACCAAGATGAGCATACAGGTTGATGATGTTATTATCCATTTTTATTGAGAAAAAATGGCCTTACGTCCTTGTCAGAGAGACAAGACTAATATACAAACATGATTAAATATCCTATCTAAACTTGATACATCTAGTGAGCAAATTTATTTCTTTTGTTTATCAATCACATTAAAGAAGAGAAGTAAAAATTAATATCATTGTCACAAGTGCAGATAGTTATTTGCATTCATAATACCTCATTTATCTATTTATTATTGATGTTCAACCTTGGCAATTGACATGGGTATATAAAAGGGAACTTATTTCTTTTTTTTTTTCTTTCATTTAATCCTAGCTAAGAGTTTAAAGGTACAATAATTTCACTAATTCGTCACTACACCATAAATGGTCTAAGACAACAGTACAAAAAATGTTGTACTAAGCCTTAAAGTGTTGGAATTCACACCTAATGCAACACTTTGGCAAAAAAAAGTGTTGGGATTTTGGCCATTGGCTTTAGGGTTAATGGCAACACTTTTCCGATCTAAGCCAACGTCTAAAAAAGTGTTGCAAAATTTTGAGCTAATGCAACACTTTTAATGAAAAATTTAAAGTTAACATATTTGAAAAACAAATGCAAACACTTTTTTTATTCATTTAATTACCTAATGTAACATTTATTTGATTCAAATGCAACACCTTTTTGTATAAATTTGCAACATTTTTCAATTATCTAACACAACACTTTTTAATCCAACTATAATATTTTTTTTTATCATTTTACCTAATATCATAATATTTTAAATAATTAAATTAATTAAAATGCAAATATGTAAATATTATATTAATTATTCAAAGTAACATAATATTTAAATTACAAACTATATACATTAACTAAAACCCGTCATCGATTTCAACAAAAAAAAAACTAAAACCCTTCATCATTTATATTAATATTTAATAAATTTATTTTACAAATTACAAATGAAAATTAAAATCATTCATCTTTTCTTTTGATATTTTCTTTAACTCTTTCAACGATAGTGCTTGAGCTACCTGCAAATGTAAATAACAAAAAATATAATACACAACTTATAATATAAAATTTAAATAAAAATTCAAAAAATAAAAAAAATACAATAAGAATATTAATTAAGAAAGTCAACAAAAAGAAATCCAATATAGAGAACCATAGCAGAGCATAACCTAAATGATTAGTAGCAAAACCAGAGTACTAGTGAAGGAGTAAAGTATAAGCAAAATAATACTAGTGAGCTAATTTGTCATTACTATGACTTGTTGCAAAAAAAACCCAATAAGAAAAGCACAATTTATGAACATTTCAAAATTTATTAGAATCTAATAGAGTTCTTACTAGCACAAATTGAAATAATCAGTTAACATATGCGCAACTTTGTCTATAGAACAAAATTGTTACTCTACTATTGAAAGAAGAAAATGGCACTAAATTCCCTTACCATCCTTTTCAATTCCTTAATTTATCAAGCAATTACTTCTAAATAATATTTCAAAAAGAACAGTGAAAGATGTATTTCTCATACAATCAACTCCAACATATTCTATTTGAATTTCAAATAATAGGTAGCAAAGAAAAAAGCATTAAAATTAAGTTAACTCAATTTACCTTCCTCTTTAAATTTCTTGTTGCAATTATGCTATCTTAGACATTTATAACAAAACTTGATCTTCCTTTGTTCTAGCCTTAACAAGTATAAGATAAATCTATTTGAATTACTTACAATTGGTAATTACCGGGAGGAGAAGCAATTAGGTTTTAATTGGAAAAGAAATGGAAGATTTACTTTAAAAGAACAAGATAAACCTAAAGCTACTTGTAGAAAAAGTAGCTACAATTTCCACTACAACCTTTAACATATAATCATGCATCTTTTTATCATAAAATAACATTAATAGTATAAAGACATTAACAAATTAACTAGCTTATTTTGCACATGAAAGAGAAAAGGCAAAATTTTTAATTCTATAATGGGTGGTGCATGATAAAAGTGAATATGGTAAGCACAAGACTTGATCACATTCAACAAAAAATGAATTTCAAAATATAAGTTAAAAAAGGGATTTGCATGTGTATTCAAATTCATTTCTGTCTGGTAATGGAAAAACTAACCATTAGAATTCTTTATATATCAGCAATTAAATTAAAGATAGAACCTTTTTTTCCCAGGTTCCTAAGTTTAATAGTTATGGTGATCAATTCACTTATTTTTTGAATTGCTTTCCATTAATAAGAAATTTATAAAAAAAAAAACAAAGATAAAAGACAAACTACATAAGACAAAGTTCCTCCCATATTCTATACAAAACAGAACCTTCATCACTAATGCCTTATCATGAATGGTCCATAACATTAGCTAACATTACATATACTAGCAAGGTACTTGTCTGATCAACAAGCAACAAGGGCAGAGTTTGAGCTCTTGATGGCACTTCATTAAATGCAACCGCATAATCACTTTGCACACAAAAAAATCCAAAATTTGAATAACACAATTGTATAGCCTATTTGGTATATGGCCTTTAAAATATTAGTACTACGCATGATATTCACATAACTTCAAGAAAAATTAAGAAATTTATTGAAAACCTATCACTTAAAGGACAAAAAAAGACTATCCAAAATAAACAAAGTAATACAGGGGAATGGGAACAAACCTTCATTGGTACCCTTCTTGAATTGCTTGCAGTTTTGAGCTTGTTGGACAAGGTCCAAAATATTATAAAATCAAAGAAAGGTTGATATATTTAAATGTTATAAAGTCATAAAAAGGAAAGAAATTACCTCAATCATATTCAAAGTAGAGTTTAGAAGAATTGAAAGTGCTCTAGTTCCAACATATGCATCTTTCTCAATCAATAAATGCTCTAATGTCACTTCAACGATAGGAATCTCAATTCCTACACTATTCCAACAAAAGAGAACAGTTAGTTCTTTTTTATCAAGTGAAGAATAGAACAATGAATTGTACTAATCAAAATACTTAATAACTGGGATGGAAGTTTTAAATCATTCATTTCCTAAAGCTAGATTTCTCAAAATTAACAAAAACAAGTAACATTCTTTATCTTCCACTCATTTCTCTGAAATAGAGACTGAAACTAACCGGTCAATTCTATTTCTTATACCCATTAAAAATACTGTCAATTATATTTTTTATCCCCTTTAAAAATAACTAATTAATTTTTTAAAAATGTACAAAAATAACTTAATTATTTGCCATATCATTAAAAAAATGAAAAATTAATCCTCATAAAAGAATTTTATGGGTACCAAAGTGTAATTGGAGAATTTTCCTATTGCAAAATGCTTGGTACTTCATGTCCACACTACCAGAGTTTGAGAGAGTAAGAAGAGCAACAAAAGGTGCAACACAAAATGCAGCAGACGAGCCAAGCCCTGAACCCAGGGGAAGGTCAAAAGTGACTACTACTATGGCTTGTTTAAATCTGACAAAAGAAAGAATTGAATCGGGAAAATCAATTAAGAAGAGCAAAATAGTCAATGTTTAGAAATATATAACCATAAAAGGCTGACACTCCAGAAGCAAAATAAATTTTTTCCTCAGAGATTTTTTTATTCTTCAACCATAGCTGAAATTGACTCAACTGATATTTTGGTTTGTGTGGCTATTAAATTTTCAAAATCCTGCCATTGTTAGCCTTACAAACACAAGGCCCACTTTGTATGAAAATCAACTAGTTACAGTTGCGATTTTTTTTGTTTGCTGTTTCCTGATACCTTTTCTAAATAATTTCATAAAAGTATGAAAGTGTAATTTGCAAGTCAATGTCAAGCTTACATTGGTAAATAATTTCACACAAAAAAAGCTTATATCTATAAATAGAAGAAATCATTATCAAGAATCAGAACATGATTAAAGACCAAATGAACATATAGGCTAAGTAATAAACTATTATTTGGCTCAAAAAAAGAAAAAATAATAAACTATTATAAAGAAGATCGTGTTAACTATATATAAAGAAGTGGACAATTACAGAAACAAAGTAAAGCTACATCTAAATGTTAATAACTGTAAAAATCCTAATAATAATAGCCTCCGAGTGTGAAGTGCCAAAACTACAATAAACAAAAACAAAGAGAAGCGTTTAGAAACATACTAGTATTCTCTGAGTTTGGGGTCACTTGGGCTAGCAGCTTCATGATCCACCGTGACTTATGTACAAGAGAATATAAATGTGTGAGTGAGTATATATACAAAAATAGAAATAGAAAAGAAGAAATAAAATTGATGAGGAAAGGTTACAAATATTGAAAGATGTTCTCATGTTTAATTCACAAGATTTTTATATTTGAATGAGTTGAATTTATCTTGAAAACTTCTTAAGTATAATTCCTTAGAAATAAATAAACTACTACTATACTAAATTGGATTAAAATTAGACCTAGCAACTGTCATGAAGAAGATCAGTCTCATAAAAGATAATTTTATCGTATTTTTGCTATTAATTGTAACAACTATTAGACCTAGCAACAATTCAATGCTATGCCATTTCAATCTCTGGAATCTCACAAGCTCAGCTCATATTCCTTCAATCAACTAAAGTAAAGGCCATTAAAGAAGGATATCAGATAATTTACCAATTTAATTAACATTTTACTATCACTAAATCATCACAGAAGTCATCCCTCAACACCTAAAGGATTTCAAAAGGATAAGAAAATAAACGAAGTCCAAACCTGATGCAATAAGCAACTCAATAAACTATAATGAAAAAAATCCAAACTTGATGCAATAAGCAACTCAATAAACTATAATGAAAAAATCAAATAAAAAATTGAAAAGGAAAAAAAAAAAGATAATTAGAACAAAATTGAAGTATTGCTTCAATGAAGAACTAACTGATAGTTACGGTAGATTTTGGGGCTTCACCGGCTTCTGGACATTGAAGAAGATGAGTTGGAGGTTCAGATATGGTCTCGTCAGAGTTCTGTGATGGAGGAGCAGAGGGACGCGAGATTTCGAGGGTTGGCGGTGATGGCGTCTGGCTTGGAGAAAAGAGAGAAGGGCTGCTTTGTGGTTTTGAGAGAGGAGAGGCAATGGTTTGAAGTGGGAGGTTCTTGGGGCTTCAATGGCGGTTCGGTGGTGATGTCGCTAAACGAAGTTGGATGGTGGCTGAGGAATGTGAAGATTAAAGGAGATGGAGAGACAATAAGGCGATGAAGAGAGTTTAAATTTGAAAAAAAAATGATTGAATTTAGGGTTTAGTTTTGGAGATTTTCATTTGAGGTTCTAGTGGCTTGCGGTTTTTTGTGTAAAGAAAAGATAATTTAGGGTTTTTGTGTGTTTAGTTTAGAAGATAAAAGAAAAGAATAAATGAATGATTAAGTGTATGTTTGGTATCATTTTCTGTTCATGTTTTCTGTTTTTTAAAAAATAAAAATAATATTTTAAAAATTAGAATTTATTATTTTTTATTTTTAACTTATTTTTTAATTAATATAAAATAAATTATAAAAAATATATTTTAATAATATTTTTCATATTTTTATTTTTAAAATTTAAAAATAAAAATAAAAAATAGAAAATCATAATAATATCAAACGGAACCTAAGTAAATAAGAGTAATAATAAAAAAAATGGACTCCAAATAGGGGGGAAAATTTTTGGCTGAAAAAAATAAAGGGAAAAATGAAGGGGACAGGGAAAGGAGGGAATTGCATAATATTTGTGTGACTCCCATTCTAAGTCTAATAATTTTCATTACAACACTTATTTTAGCTAGAAAAATTGCAACATTAATATTAAAGTGTTGCATTAAGTTCAATATAATACAATATTTTTAATAGAGTGATGCATTATAATATGATTTAAATTTTTTATTATAGTCAATGCAACACTTTTACAAAATTGTGTTGTATTAGATTGAAATTTTTATATTAAAAATATCTTTTCATTATAACACTTTGGATTTGAGTTGTCATAAGCCACTACAAGAAAATTATGATTTACTGACCCTAATTACTGATCTAATTTTTTGGGTCAGTATTTACCGATCCAATAATTATACTTACCTCCCAAATAGTGACGTAATTGGGGAAAAAATTAAATTAATTAATTACTGA
>CAOJBK012182218.1:0-26598 GCA_948294925.1 Codiaeum variegatum
GTAGTAACACTTCCTAAGAAATAAAACTTTTACCTTTTGAATTTGAAAAATATACAACAGCACTTATATGTTGGACCCAATATTTTATTACTTAAATAAATTTTTCCGTGTTTCAACATTAAACTATCAAGTGGACTCCATTTGGTTGAAGAATATGATAAAACCAATAAATTTACAATTGGACTCTATTTGGTTGCATGGACATGATATAATAAGATATGACTCAATATCATATGATAAATATTATTTTATTTGACATTTGGTATAATTGAGATTGGATTAGATACAAATAATTATAATAATTTTAAAATTTTTATATTTATTTTTAAATATAAGAAATTATATTTATTAAAAATGATTTTAAAATAAATTTTTTTTATTTAGATCATGAAAAAAAAATAATATGAAAATTTTCAATCATTAATTTTATAAATCAAGATAAAATTTTTATTGATTGGATCTATATAAAAAAAAGTAAATTATTAAATATTAAAAGAAAATAAAATTATATTTATTAAGATAATTTATAAATAAATTTTTATTAATTAAAATTTAAATAAAATAATAAAATTTTAAATAACATAAAATTATATTTATTGATAATTAAAAATAATTTTTTATTAATAAAAATTTAAAATAAAATAAAATTATATTTATTAAAAATATTTTAATAATAATTCAAAATAATTTTTTTTATTAATTTAATTCATGAACTGAACAAATTGGAGTCCATAAACTGAAATGACTGAAATTATAGAATAAGATTAAATAAAATGTGATTTCTCTTCGTTCTGTTCATATTTAAAAATAGTATAAACAGTAAACAAGTTAAATTTATAATGTCCTATCTGTCCAATTCTGCTAAACAAAACAAATGCGACCTTGATTAGCATTATTATTATTTTTTTTAAGAAATTTTTTCTAGATAATTGGATGATTATAACTTTAAATTCATAAACTACGAACTACATAATTAATTATTTACATTTTTAATCAACTGTCATTGCTTTCCATAATGGACCGTAACGCGCAAACGACTCTCATTTCTGCATTCGTCAATATGTCAACTCAACTGGTCAATGCCCTATCTATTAAAACTTGTTTAAAAGGGATTTACAGCCAATAATAGTTAGCCATTTAGCCAATAAGTACTAAATTATCATTTCAAGCAGTAAATAATAATATACCAGTAGCAGTCAGGTTATTATTATTATTATTATTTTGCCAAGTAGCGGTCAGAAAATTAATTTTTGCTTAATCAAATTGATATGGATGCACTTTTTTTAAACATATATGATAACATGTCATATTATCGTCCCGGATGAAGAAAACGAATCATATAGTCAACCCTAATTGACTTGAGATTAAAATTTTGTTGAGTTAAATTGAGTTAATATGGTAATTATATTTATTTTCAATATAATTAATTTAGTTTTATTTAATATGTGATGTATATATTTAAGAAACATATAAAAAATATGATAAAAAATAGATTTTTTTCACATAATATTAAAACATTTAGATTTCAATTATATATTTTTGAATATTATTTTTTCTATATTATTACTATGATATTATTAAATTTTATTATAAAAATAAATATAATTTGATATTAATTAATTATAACTTATTAGGTTAGTATTAAATTAATTATTTTATTTATATTATTAATATTTATTTTGACTAAAAAATTTATATAAAAAATATAATTTTTATTTATTGTCTATGATTTCTAAAATATTAGAACCGGCCTTACATATATTTGATATCATTAAATTTTTATATAATTTTATGTTTTAATTAAATTATTATCAATTTATATAAATCTAAACAAATTAAGAACATTTAGCTTATCTAATGATGACAGTAAAAACACTTTCAATTTTCAGAAATTTATTTATTTATCTTCTAGAGAAGTATTAGTTCCCTTGAAGTTCTAGATCTTTTAAATTTTTTAGTAAATTTTTATGTTGAAAAATAATTAGTTACGGCATCCAGACAAAAGGGTATTATTCAATGTCATGTAATAAAAATTGGACCTATATGAGTAAGGGACCCAGACCTCGGTATCGACCCAATTAGAAAATTTGGACCTTGTCCCATAATCCATGAAGCCTAAGATTACACAAACCCATTTTCTCTTACAAGCCCATTTTAGAGATAAGCCCAATAGAGCTATCAGGTTCTTTCAAAGTCAATCCTTATCAGAAACATATATATGATCGAGAAATTTTTAAGTAGAAATTTTTAATTTATCACATCATTAATATTATTAATTAATTTAAAATTTGCTTCTTCTTTTTTTGTCAAAATAAATCATTCGGTTTCTTACTAGAAAACCCATCAAATTAATGGCTGTTTTCCGCGGCAAGCTAACCCAAATATTTGGTTCAATTGCACCTTGGAAAGAAATATTTATTTTCTCAAAGTCAAAATTGAATTTGGTTACTCTCTCAACAACAAAAAAATCCATGTTAGGAAAGTTGTGGAATCTATTTTTTAATTAGAAAATGGATTTTATTTTCTATTTGAGAAAATGAGTATTTTTTTTTTTAAATTTAGGAAAGTAGTAATATATTTTTTTTATTTAGTAAATGTTTAAATATTTGACTTGTAGTAGTTATCAAATAATTAACTTGGAATAAGAAATTCTAAATTTGTTGGACAAATTTTAGGTGACAATAGATAAGAGAGTTATTTTGTGTAAATTAAAGAGAAATATTTTTTGGTGTAGGAAAACATATAAGTTATATAATTAGAATTAGTTTTAGTTAGTTTAAATAGTCATTATTAGTTAATTAGTTGTAAATACTTAGTAATAGATACAGATATGTACCAGCTGACAGTCCTATATATATTGCTATTGTACAGAAAGTCAATCAATCAATATAGAGATAATTCCCAATTTTTGTGTTTATGTTGATGATGTTCTTATCACTGGTACTCATGTTGCTGATATTGTTGCAGCAAAACAATTTCATCATGCTGAGTTTACTATAAAAGATCTAGGTACTGCCACATATTTTCTTGGTCTTGATCTACTAAAATAGTGTGGTTTAATTGGTGCCAAACCTTCTTCCACTCCCCTTCTCACAAGAATTGGTCTTTCTTCTTCTTTCGGTATCCTATATTTTAAGGTTATTCAGTATAGAAAACTGGTGGGCAAGCTTTTGTATCTCAATTTCTCTATGCCTGATCTTAACTATGCTACTCAACAATTAAGTCAACACATGCAATCTCCTACAGTACAATATTGGGATGTTGTTATACATTTGCTAAAATATCTTAAAGGTTCTCATTCTACTGAGTTGTTTTATTCTTCTGCAAGTCCTTTTACTATTACTGCTTTTACAGATGTTGACTGGGCATCTTGTAAACTTACAAGGAAATCTTTAACTGATTTTTCTATTTTGTTAGGGTCTTCACTTGTTTCTTGGAATATTAAGAAACAACTTACTATTTCTAGGAGTTCAGCTAAGGCTGAATATCGCAGTTTAGCTTCTACTGTGTGTGAGCTTCAGTTCATCTTATATCTTTTGTCAGATCTTCATGTTTAGGTGCCTTTACCTGTTTCTTTACACTAGACAACAAAGTTGCAATCTACATTATTGAGAATCCCATTTTTCATGAGAGGACAAAGCATTTGGAGATTGATTGGCATTTGGTTCGTGATAAATACAAATCAAGACTCATTTCTCTTCTACATATTCCTCCTAAGCTGCAACTTGCTTATGTGTTCGCCAAGTGTTCAGTATAGAAAACTGGTGGACAAGCTTTTGTATCTCAATTTCTCTAGGCCTGATCTTAGCTATGCTACTCAACAATTAAGTCAATACATGCAATCTCCTATAGTACAACATTGGGATACTGTTATACATTTGTTGAAATATCTTAAAGGTTCTCATTCTACTGAGTTGTTTTATTCTTCTGCAAGTCCTCTTACTCTTACAACTTTTGCAAATGTTGACTGGGCATCTTGTAAACTTACAAGGAAATCTTTAACTGGTTTTTCTATTTTGTTGGGGCTTCACTTGTTTCTTGGAAGACTAAGAAACAACCTACTATTTCTAAGAGTTCAACTGAGGCTGAATATCGCAGTTTAGCTTCTACTGTGTGTGAGCTTCAGTTCATCTTATATCTTTTGTTAGATCTTCATATTCATGTGTCTTTGCCTGTTTCTTTGCACTATGACAACAAAGTTGCAATCTATTGAGAATCCCATTTTTCATGAGAGGACATAGCATCTAGAGATTGATTGGCATTTGGTTCATGATAAATACAAATCAATACTCATTTCTCTTCTACATATTCCTTCCAGGCTGTAACTTGTTGATGTGTTCACCAAGTCTCTTTCCTCCAAGCAATTCAAATTTCTTTTATCCAAACTGGGCTTGTGTTCCATCTAGGCTCCATCTTGAGGGGAGATATAAATTATATAATTAGAATTAGTTTTAGTTAGTTCAAATAGTCATTATTAATTAGTTAACTGTAAATACTTAGTAATATGTACAAATAAGTACCAGCTGGCAGTCCTATATATACTGCTATTGCACAGAAAGTCAACCAATCAATATAGAGATAATTCCCAATTCTTGTCTTTACTTTTCTACAAAACACTTAAAAGGTTACACTTTTTAGCATTAGTTGAAAGTTTTTTTTTCTGATTTACGTGAGTTGGATAATACAATAAATTGTGAGATTTACGATTTATTTGTATTGTAATTGGAAGAAAAGAGATCTCTCCTAAGAGATAGGTAGATTTGAGTCAAACCAGATAAATTTTTGTGTTTCTATTTTTCTTGACTTGGTTTATTTTTCTTTTGCACTTGTTAAATTATGTGAATTAAAATTTTTTCCAGCAATCCAGAGCTTCAAGCCTGCTTCAAGCCAATAAGGGTAAAACAATTTTGCTAGAGCGATCTAAATTGGTCTTATAATGGGGTAAATCAGGTTCAAAATGAACTAACTTTAATTTTACAGTGTTGAGATTGGAATTCATAACAGTGACTTCAAGGAAATTTCATAAAACTTTAAAAATTCATCAATGGAATTTCACAAAAATCTCAGAACTCTGCTGGCAAAAAATAAAAATTCACTAAACTCATAAATGAAAGTCTCAGGAAACACACAACATAACATTTAAAAATTTGTAATTAATTGACTTTTCATGGAATTTTCAAATTCATTCACATTAAAAATCAGAACCCTTACAAAAAAGATAAGACTTGAGAACCAATCTATTTAAATTGACAACTAAATCTTTTTTTTTCCCAATTGTTAACTAAATCTTGAAGATTTAGTTTAGCAAGGTATTAATTAATAATATTAATGATGTGACAAATTTAATCTAAATGTCTTCATGTAATTGGTTAATTTGATCTATAATTTAAGTGATAGTCTAAGTCAACTTAAAAGTATTAAAAAAAAGTCTCACATCATGTATTATGTAAAACTGGTGACGTCGCAGCTTGTTTGGTGGTAGTAAATTTTCTTTTTCTATTGTTATTTTATAATTTTCTGACTCCTTCTTGACAACATATTTTCATATGATATCAAATGCAGCATCAGTTGGAAAAAATTTAGTTATTAATATATTTGAATAAAATTTGAATTTAGCTTAATTTATAACTCTTACACTTAATCTTAAAGAGTTATAATTCAATTATTTATTAAGTTCTTAATAACACTAATTACATGTATTAATTTTTAATAATTTTCGCATTTATTTTTTACTAACTTAATATTTATGATTTTCATTTCATCTCTATATATAGAGCTTATGTTAGTGTTCATGAGGTAAAAAAGAAAAAAGTTCAAACATATTTCTAGTCAGAAAAGAAGTAATTTTGTGATACTAAAAATTATTTAATTACCATTATATACTAAGAAACAAATGTCGAATCAACTTTTAGTGTCATATTGAGAGACAAATCTACTTTAAGAAAACTGTATAATACACAGGACTCGGTATATTATTTTGTTACAATTGTTATTATTAATTTGATTCACCTCTTTATTTATACTAATTTTTCAAGATTATACTACATACATTATTGAAATGTCTCGTTGTATATTCTATTTAATTGATTTACACATATTTTTATTAAAAATTATTTAAATATTTAAATTATTGTAAGATTAGGTTTAATTAACCGACCAATATTATCTCACTTTTTTTTCTCCAAAATATGATAAATTTAATATAAAAGATATTTAAAAATACATATTATAGCTATAGTTATACATAAGAGCAATGCTACTCTCAAAGCATAATAAATATCTGATCAACTTAAATTTTAAAAATAAGTACTCTAACGTTTAAATAAATATTAAAGATAAATTTGACTCTTAAATTATAATACATTCTCCACCTTGAATTAGAAATAATAATATATTAGTAGTGAAATAAAGTTTTTTTTTATGCTTAGTAGTGAAATAAAAATTAAAATATAAATTTATTTTTTAAAAATATTATTTGTCACCCTTATTTTTAAGTTCTAGCTTGCCCCTAGGTATATATCATAATTATGATACATAAGTAAAGTTATTTATTGACACCAAATATATTAATTAAATAATTAAAAAAATCCACAAACATGAGATAACAATAAGAATATAAATTCATGACAAAAAAATAAAGAAAAGAATATACCAAAAAAAAAAACAGAATTAAAGCATAAATATTACCTTGACATGGCAGAAAATCACACATAAAATAATAAGAATAATATAAATTCATGATAAAAATAAATAAATATGAATAATATAATTACATGAAAAAAAATAAGAATTATACCAAATCAAGACATAAATATTATTTTGGTATGTCTCAATTATTGCTTTTAGCAAGGGTATCTCATTTGTGCATAGTCCATCTGTGACTCATTTTGTTAGTCTTTTATATCTTTTGCTATGGCTGATGCCCAATATAAATATTAACTTGGCATGACAGAGAGTATGATGATCTTAGATAAGAGATCAAACATTAAATAATAAGAATAATATAAATTTACAGTAAAATAAATAAATATGAATAATACAATTATAAGGAAAAAAATAAGAATGATATAAAATCAAGGCATACATATTATTTTGATATGTTGCAATTGTTGCTGAATGATTTAGTAGGGGTGTCCCATTTGCGCACAGTCCATTTGTGACCTGTTTTTGTTAGTTTTTTTTTTTGTTTCTTTTGTTGTTGATGATGCCTATATAAACGAATTTATATATTTTTTAATAATCTATGTTGGAAATTTTTTTGTCTTATTTTCAATGAATATATATATTAAAAAAACATAATTTCATTGAATAGTGATAGGGGTTCAAAGCGTCGAGCCATTTAGTCAGAATGGGTCTAGAGTTTGATAAAAATCCAATATTGTGGAGGACTCTTTATTGGCGGACCATGACTCGTTCGTACTGATTATAAGACCCGAAGAAGATTTGATCCGGTCGGGGACCTTCAACTTGAAGACCTTGGACCAGAGCAATATCGAGTGCGAATAAGGGCATCCGGAAGAGCTTTAGCCTAGAATAACAGGACAAATAACCTTAACAGGCATAGTACACGAGTATAGGGATACACACTCTAGCATAGCACGCACCTATCAGAACCTTGCCTCCTAAGCACATAGCTAACAAAGGTACTGAGAGGTGTAGACAAAAAGGGGATATTCTTCCTCGCCAGCCTATCATTACCTACCACTTCAGCCTATAGTATGATCCCCTTGATCCAACGGTAACCTTCGTTTCCAAGGGACGTAATGAGTCATCTGATATTTGGTGAAACCATACAGGGAAACCCTATATAAGACTCTCTACGCTCAAGGGGAAAGGTATGTTCATCATCTTCTTCTTCCTACTTTTTCTAAAACTCTCAAGTAAGACTTGGAAAATTCCTTTCTCCACAACCACAACTGACTTGAACGTTGGAGAGCTTTAGCTAGGAAACCTGTATGGTCCATAACAACATCTGATCTATCTTTGTGATTGCATGTCCATTTGAACCAACGTACTAGATATAGTTTTTCATTATTTTAAGGATTCCACCTTATTGATTAGGCTCAGACCCATCAATTGGTGCCGTCTATGGGAAACTATGATTTATTTTCAATCTTTAAGGTAACTCCTTTGCCAAAAATCTCTCATTCCTTGAGTCACAAATTATAGTTGTTGTTTGTTATGGGAGAAAATATGGAGAAAGAACCAGCGGAAACCACTTAAATACCTTGTGGTAATATAGCCAGTACTTCCCTGAATCCACCAAACCCATCCATCACAAGGTTCACACCTGAAACCCTAACACCAAACCAAATATTATAGAATTTCTTTACCCAAGTACTTTCCATGGCTCCACCTAAGAGTGGTATACCTCCACCCACTCTAGTCACCCCTACTGACCTACAAACTAGCTTACCCCAAACTGTTCAACTCCTAACCACCTTACTTTAAGCCACTAAAGCCTTAGAAAATAACTCACCTCAAGATCCTAATCCCTCTAGAGACTTGGAGAACGTTAATGGGAGGAGGATAAATAGGCACCTCAACATTAATGATATGGGAAATGGGAGGGAAATGGTAAGGATCGAGAAAGGGAAATGAGAGAGCCAAGTAGGTTAGGTCAATTATTAGGGAAGTATTGAGGGATAATTCTTGAGGGGAAGGAGTAGAAGGGAGTCAGAGGAGGAGAGAAACAGTAGAGGTAAGGAGAGATCATGGGAGAAGGCGAAGAGAAGAAAGTGTGAATGGTGATAGGAGGGAGAGGGAGAGATCAGGGATAAGAGGAAGAGAAAGGGGAAGAAGCAGATCCATAGAGAGTAGCATAGGGGAGCCTTCTAGGTAGACCAGATCTTCATCTGATCACCTTCGCTTCCATCTGGAACAGAGGAGAGTAATGTAAGGATATCCCCAGAAAGGTCGCATTCTAGGAGAAACAAAATTGAGGGTCAGGAAGCTATGAGTCAACAGAGGCCCCGGGAAATTAGAGATGAGGTGAGAAAAGTTATAGCAAAAGAAATAGGTCATGGGAGAGGAAGAATTCCCAGTGAATTAAGCTTAGTGTTAGCCTTGAAGTTTCCCTTTATCCCGGATATCGCTGAATACCACATGCCGGACAAGTTTAAGGCGCCCAATGTTAAGAGATGCGATGGCTGGACAGACCCGATAACCCATCTCATGGACTATAAACATGTAGTAAAACTACATTACACTAGTGATGCAATTAAGTACAGAGCCTTTAGAGGGTCTTTGGAAGAAGCAACCACTAAGTGGTATGATGGGCTAGAGCCATGAAGTGTGGCGAGTTTCAAATAGCTAGCAGGCAGTTTCTTGAGACATGTTGGGTCAAGTATTCCCTTTGAAATGAATACCCAGGCTTTGGAACAAGTCCAACAGTCAAAAGGAGAATCCCTGAGAGATTATTTGGCCTAATTTAATAGGGAAGCCATAAAATTAAAAAGGGTTAATCAATCTAGAGTAGTGAAAGCCTTATAAAATAGCACTATTCATGATGGCTACTTCAAAGCCCTCAATGGAAAAGTCCTACAAACTTTGAGCAATGGCATTAGCTTAGAAATACATCAGGTAAGACGAGGCTCACAAGAACAATTAGTTGGCTAGAAAGTGGGTGAAAGAAGCAATGGCAGAGCTCAAGAAGAAGATAAAGAGAAAAGAGGGTAAAGAAAAGTCAGAGGCGGCTGGCTCGGCTCAAAAAACTAATAGCAAGACTGGAAGCACTCTGGACATCTCAAAATTAACCCCATTAAGAGCAACCCTAGAAGTGGTCTTCGCCTTGTTCCAAAATAGGGATATATGGAAGAAATCCAAGCCCTTCAGGGGAGATCCTGACAAAAGAGATAAGTCTTGATTTTGCAAGTTCCATGCCATGCATAGGCATGACACTAACGAATGCAGACCCTGATGGAAGAGATTGAAAGGCTTATTAAACATAGATACCTCAAGGGATTTGTGAAAAAATATCAAGCCAGTACAAGCCAAATTGATAAGAACAAATCCAAGCAAAGCATCATTAATGATGGGTCAACATGAAATGTGTCCTGTTTGATGAGCGGACTGTCTAAAATCACCCTGAGTCACAATCAAGTGAAAGTTTTGTCCCAAATGAGGGAAGGGTTGGAATACATGTTCTTTAATGGAACCAAGAGGTTAGTCAAAGAGGAAGAATGCCCGCCAAAGCCTAGAGCAGACCTGGTAGTCATCAAAGCCATCATAAACAATTGTAGATGATGAAAGCTTGGTAAACTTGTTCTCGGATGTGGCATTCATGAAAATTGGGTTGGGAGAATCTGGTATGATAGAATTAGAAACCATCCAGACATTGGATCAAAAAGGCGATTCCAGCTCTAGGAACTATCACAGTACCCTTCACCTTAGGAAAAGCACCAAGTGAGATCACTTTGATGGCCTCTTTTGTGGTGGTTAAGGTTACCATAGCCTATAATGTGTTGCTTAGAAGGCCACTACTATATGACCTGGATGCGGATGTGAACGTGAAAAGTAGGAGAGTCAAGATTCCTTTGCTAGATGGTACAGATCTGGATATATACGGGGCTCTACAAGAGGATGGTAAAGCAGAGCCCACTAGGAAAAGGAAAACTATGATCCGCATTGAAGCTGAAGAGGTAAGAATGGTTTAGATGAATGGGAGGGAGATCCCTCAAAGGACTCAGCCAGTAGAAAATTTGGAGGAATTCCCCATCGGAGATATGGAGCCCTAGAGATGCCTTAAGCTTAATGCCAGCCTTCCGGGGGAGAAGATGGAGGAGGCCAAGGTTTTCTTAGCCCAAAACAAAGCAACATTCACTTGGGAGTCCATAGAAATGCCTAGTATCAGGCCAAAGGTTATTGCTCATAAGTTGAATGTAGATCCCTCATACCGGTCTATTAAGCAGAAGAAATGATGTTTTGAGGATGAGACACAGATCATAATTCTTGAGGAGGTAAGCAACCTAATAAAGGTTGGATTCATTCGAGAAGTGCAATATCCAGACTGGTTAGCTAATATGGTATTGGTAAAGAATTCCAACGTGTCTTATTGAATGTGTGTAAACTTTATGGACCTCAATCAGGCTGTGTAAAGGACTCTTATCCTTTACCCATGACAGACAAATTTGTAGATTCCACAGCGGGGTATGGATACTTGTCCTCCCTAGATGCCAAATAGGGGTATCACCAGATCTAGATGCATATAGAAGAAGAGGATAAGATATCTTTCAAAAAAGAGAAAAGGACTTATTGTTTTACCTTAATGCCCTTCAGGCTAAAGAATGCGGGAGCCATTTACGAGCGGTTAGTGAATAGGATTTTTAAAAACCAACTAGGAAGGAACTTAGAAGCATATGTGGATGACAAGATAATCAAAAGTCAAACATTTGAGGATCACATCTGGGATCTAGAAGAGGTGTTTGGAGTAATAAATGAATATGTCTTGAAGCTAAATCCAAAAAAATGTGCCTTCTTCATCCAGGGGGTAAATTCTTAGGTTACTAGGTGATTGAAAGGGTAATTGAGCCAAACTCGGACAAGGTATAAGCTATCCTGGGCATTCCCCACCTAAAAAATTGAAAGAGGTTCAAAGGCTCACAAGAAAATTGGTGGCACTAAATAGGTTCATGTCTAAATTAGCTGAGAAATACTTATCGTTCTTCAAGAAATTATGGAGGAGCAAAGCCTTTGAATGGATAGAGGACTTCTAGGAGGCACTAGATGATTTGAAGATGTTCTTGGCATCCGATCAGGTCCTGAGTAGACCTCTCATAGGAGAAAAGGTACTGATTTACCTTTCAACCTTGACATGTTCTGTGAGCTTCGTGCTGATCATAGAGGAAGCAGGGATACAAAGACCAATCTATTATTTCAATAAGGTCCTTTAGGGGGTGGAGCTAAACTACAAGATGATAAAAAATGTTGTGTATGCTCTGATTTTGTCTTGTATAAAATTCAAAGTATATCTGGAGGTTCACCAAGGAGTAGTAGTGATGGATCAACCACTCGAGAGTTCTCCATAAGCTAGAAACATAGGGTAAGAGTGCTAAAGTGGTCCATAGAACTAGAGGCACATGTCCTTCCATATCATCCGAGAGTCGCCATTAAAGCCCAGGCTCTAACAGACTTCATCTCTGAGTATTCCTTCCCCATTCAGGACATTCAGGAGCAAGACGAAGGAAAGGAGAATAGAAGCACAAAAAAATGACCCGTTTGGGATTTGTATATAGACAGAGCTAGGAGCATAGAAGGGAATGAAGCTGGCATAATGCTGAAAAATGAAAATGGAATCCTTCTAGAATATGCCTTGAGATTGGAATTTGAGAACACTTATAATGTTATAGAGTATAAAGCCATGGTATTAGGCCTGAGCCTAGCTAATCATCTCCAAGTAGAGACCCCGAATCTGTACAATGAGTCACAACTAATGGTAGGACACATTTGAGAAAAGTATAAGATGAAAGAGGGGAAAATGAACCTATATGCTCATAAAGTAAAATAGATTGTGGAGAAATGGGAACTAGGGGAGTTATGATCAAGTTCATCAAAATCTCAAGAAATGAGAATGCGAGGGCTGATTGCCTTAGCAAACTAGCAGCATAACACCCAATGAACCTACCTAAAAGGGTGTTCTTAGAAAATCGTGCAGTCCCCATCATCGAAAGGGGAAGACGTTATGGAAATAGGGAATGAACATTACAAGATGGACCCAATACGAGCATATTTGGAAGAAGGCAAGGAACCAGATGATCTGGAAGAAGCCAAATGGGTGAAGAGGAAGAGTGCATATTTCTCAATTCATCAAGGGAAGTTGTATAAGCGGGCTTACTCCTTACCTTAGCATAGGTGTCTTGCACCATTAGAAGTCGAATACGCACTCCAAGAGATGCATGAAGGATCTTGTGGGATGCATATTGGAGGAAAGTCCTCATCCATAAAAGTAATCAGACAGGGGTATTAATGGCCCATAATGAAAGAAGATAGGAGGAAAATGGTTCTGAAATGTAAATCATGTCAAAGATTCACTAGAATGAAAAGAGCTCTCGTAGCAGAGTAAATGCCTATTCATAGTCCATGGCCTTTTTCCAAGTGGGGAATGGACATATTGGGACTTTTTCCTATGGAAAGCGGTAAAAGAAAGTTTCTCTTAGTGGTAGTTGACTACTTCACTAAATGGGTGGAAGCGAAAGCCTTAGCCACCATAACCGCGAACAATATGATCTGATATCTCTGGAAAAGCATTATTTGTAGATTTTGCATCCCTTATTAATTCATAAGTGATAATGGGAAAAAATTGACAACATAAAATTGACGGAGTTCTGTTCACGGCTAAATATCAAGTTCCACTTTTTATCTGTTTCTTAGACGAATGGGCAGACAGAGGTAACTAATCGTACCATCCTGTAAAGGCTTAAAAGAATATTGGAAAGTCATGGAAGGAATTGGCAGGACAAGCTTCATTAAGTTTTATGGGCTTATCATACAAAACTAAGAGAACCTATAGGAGAGACTCCCTTTGGCTTAACATATGGCATTGAGGTAGTGATTCTTATTGACATTGGATTGCCAAGTGGAAGAGTAAATTATTGTGAGGAAACCAAGAATGATTTATTATGGTAAATCGATTTGTATCTAATAAGGGAACTAAGGGAGCACATCCTCCTAAGGTAAGCGAAATAAAAGAATAAGGCAACCTCTTATTTTAACAAGAAGGTTAGAGCCAGAGCTTTTGAAGAAAAAGACTTAGTCATAAGAAGCCTATAAGCAGCAGGTAAGAGAGAATGCATGGGCAAGCTAACATCTAATTAGGAAGGTCTTTTCAAGATAGCAAAGGTTGTAGGACTGGCTACTTATAAATTTGTAACTTTGAGTGATGAGGATATCCCACATACTTGGAATGTCCAACACGTCAAATTGTATTACCAATGATTAGGAAAGCAAAGATAGTTCCTTATTCTCTCCAAAAGCCATTTTAATATTCTTATTACATAATTATGAAACTCCTACTAAGGCAGGGCCCCTCCCTAAGGAGGAGGGTAAAACCTTTGCTAAGGCAAAGTCCTTCTCCAAGGAGGAAGGTAGAAATCCTTACTAAGGAAAGCTCCCTCCCGAAGGAGGATGGTAAAACCTTTGCTAAGGTAAAGTCTTTCTCCAAGGAGAAAGGCATAAATCCTTACTAAGGTAAGGTCCCTCCTTAAGGAGGAGGATAAAACCTTTGTTAAGGCAAAGTCCTTCCCCAATGAGGAAGGTATAAATCCTTGCTAAGGTAAGGTCCCTCCCTAAGGAGGAGGGTAAAACCTTTACTAAGGCAAAGTCCTTCCATAGGGAGGAAGGTATAAATCCTTGCTAAGGTAAGGTCCCTCCCCAAAGAGAAGGGTAAAACCTTTGCTAAAGCAAAGTCCTTACTGAAGGAGGAAGGTAGAAATCCTTACTAAGGCAAGGTCCCTCCTCAAGGAGGAGGGAAAAATCTTTACTAAAGTAAAGTCCTTCCCTAAGGAGGAAGGTAAAAATCCTTGCTAAGGTGAGGCCCTTCCCCAAGGAGAATGGTAAACCTTGCTAAGAAAAGGTCCTTCCCCAAGGAGGAGGGAATAATCTTTGCCAATGTAAAACCCTTCCCCAAAGAGGAATGTAGAAATCCTAGCTAAGGCTAGGCCCCTTCCCAAGGAGTAGGGTAAAACCCTTACTAAGGCAAGATCCTTCCCCAAATAGGAAGGATAATGTCCCTATTAAGGTGAGATCGCTCCCCAAAGAAGGGGGCAAGATCCTTATACAAGTACTATGTGCTAAGTCAAAAATCTTTCTAGAAAGGAGAAATGAGCCAACAAGAAATGAAATAAATGATTAATAAAATAAATATGAAGCGAGGGAGAATAGAAAGAACACAATGAATTTCATTTCTATTAATACTGAATTTACAATAAGAAATGTAAGTTATACACAAATGAACATATAATAAAAAAAGGAGCAAGCGTTGCCCTAAGGACCAACGAAATCAGAAAGCACAAATACATTAGAAGTTGCTTCATCCTTGGGAGTGTCTCCATCAGAGTCTCCAACCTCAGAAGTATAGCCAGAGGGAAGAGGAGGGACTTCCTCAGTGGTGTGAAGGCTGGCTAGAATCAAATTCAGACTCTTTACATAATGGCTTAAAGGAGGAACTTGATGGTCCTCCCCCACTTCCCCTTGTATAGGAGGAAATTGCTCAACTACCTTAGGGAAGGAAGCCTTTATTTCAGACAAGGCCAAGTTATACCCCTTGGCTAGAGCCATGACATTAATCGCATAATTTAAGCGATTAAAATGCTTAGAAGCCAGGAAGTTTTCAAGTAAGCTCAGTCTGTTAAACTCCAAAGCATTTTCCTGTGTGGTCTTGAAGTCAAAGTCTATTTGATATGGGTATACCCTTTGGTGAGCCGTTCCTTCCTTTCTAAAGTGTGATCCAGTTTGTCCTTCCGTTCATCTAAGTAATCTTGCACAGTTTGAAGGGAATCTTGCAACTCCTTTGTGGAGGCGGTTAAGGCTTCAACCTCCCCTCTAAGTTTGATTGCTTTAAAAGTAGCCTCCTTGGCCTTTTCCCTAGCCAACTGAAGGTTAACCTCATCTTGGTCCACCTTCTTACTCTCCTCCACCCAAGAGTGGTGGTACTTCCTAGCTTGTGCAAGTGCTTGCTTGGCTTCCTTACTAGCAGCTAGCATTTCTACTTGTATCTGTTCCCAATGGTGGACAACCTCTTACAGTAGAAAAATCTAAGTTAAAAGAAATTTCAAACGTTTAAAGGAGTCATAAGGAACAAACAAGAAGAATGAGGAAACTCACACTTCGTCTAGTGTCAAGTGCTAAGAAAGGAGGAGGAAGGCTCAAGCTTTGGCATCCGAGAATTATAGTGGGAGGACCTAGGGAAGAAGTCACTCTTGGTTGGCCCAATCGGATACGCTTGAGGGGGACACCATGGAGGCATGGTTCTCAGAGGTAGCATCAATAATCTCAATGCTGGGGGCAGCAGAGCCCAAGACTTTTATGGTCCCTTCTGAATGAGGAACTTCCTTTGGGTGAAGAGTTGCCTTGGCTCCTAAGGGGCTAAGCCCTTCAAATATCCCCACCTTTGTTTGGGGAGGAGTGTTGACTTCCCCAACAATTGGAGTGGACTTGGAGAGGTGGACTTCTTTGGTCACAAAAGCAGGTGGATCGACCCCAACCATAAGACCAGTGATGGAGGCCTCAGCAGCTGGGATCTCCAGTGGGTTAGGTCCCGCTGTGACCTAACAAAACTTGTCCACCGAGGGAAAGGGTCGGAAGACCTTCTTCATGGCTGGAGGAGGGATAGGAATTACTGGAGGTTCGGAGGGAATTATCAAAGCTCCAGTAGATGCAATCTTCTTAGGAACCTCTGATTCCACAATAGGCTGGGGGGGCAATAGGAGTGACCTCTTTGGAAACATTTGGTTCCTTAATAGGCGGAACGCCTAGAGCGTGAGGGGGGAGCTGCGCTCAACTCTCTAGATGTGGAAAATTCAGTTCCTCATCAAGTTTAATTCGCTCTAAAGAAACAAGAATCATAAGATTAGTAACACATCAATAAAAAATAGAAAAGTATAAAGTAAACTCAACTTAAATAATAGAAAGTACACCATCGTCAGGAGATAACACCCGTCGTGTGAGCCTCTTAGTCCTATGAGCTAAGAGACAAGGACGATGTCATGAAGCAGACCATTTCACCCTCCTGACTGTGGGGCATATCACTTATAAAGGTACTAGAGACTTAAGTTGAGAGGAAGGGCGATTGTGGAGGTTCTGTCCAACAATGATCGTAAGTATACAGGCTATTATAGCATGTGAAAAAATCAAAGTCGTATCTCCTCAAGATTAAAGGTGTTTAGTTTTATTATTTTGTTTCTAAGTGTAATTAAAAGTAAAAAGAGTTTTAGTTTCAATTTTTAAAGAAATTAAAGTAAATAAGTAAACAATTAATATGAGGAATATGCAATGATATGAACGAGTCTAGAGAAATTGACAATCCATAGTCCATCGTTTATAATATTAAGCAATTGATTCATTTAATTAAGTCTAGCTATCCAATGTTTAACACAATAATTCAATTAGAACTTATTCTACTAGCATCACATTCATAGAAGTAATATAGAGAAAGCATGCATCAATCATAGGATTTAAGACTAAAACTTATATTCCTAATTCATTTTATAATCTCAATTAAATAGCTTCAGGTTTATATTTCCACTCTTGCTCAATCACCTAAACCTTAAATTAACTAATTGGTGATCAAGAAACCAATTATTAGAATTAATCCAATTCAATCAAGCATAAGTGAAACCTAATCAAAGATTCAATAACAATTTAATCATATCAAGACTACTTAATGCTTCAATCTTTAAACAACAAAGAATTTAGTTCATGATTAATTTTGATCTCAACATATCAGAAATAATTCTAAGAGAAACCATGCTTAATCTCTTAACACAAAGATAACCTAAAAGAATTAAAGCAATTAAGTTAAGAAAATAAACCTCAATTAAAATGCATAAAATCCCACTCTTTTTGGAGAAATTCAACTTCAATCTTTAACACAAAACCAATTTGAAGAAAAACTAATGAAAACAATTCTCACAAAGTTAATCTAAATTATGTATAAACTCAGTTCTCTCTCAAGAAAGTTTCTTAGAAACGGTTTTGAAAGAACTCTGAGTTGAATAGATAACCTAGAACGGATGGTAACTAAAAATGATCTTTAAAACCCTCTGAACAACTTTCTTTTATACTGTTGTGAAGCTTTGGCACGATCTATATTTAGTCGTGCATGGCCCCGTGCATAAAAAACTCTTCACTGTGCTGATTTCTAAACCTCAAATAAAAAGAATGCCAATTTACACAATAAGGTGCAAGGCTTGGATTGACTCCCACACGACTCGTAATGGTTTTTGCACGGGCCCTTACCAAATATCAAAATTCTATTTTCTCAGTCCAGTGACTTGCACAGCTCAAATCTCAATTGGCACAACCTAAACATGCCTTAGCATGGCCCGTGTCAAATAAAGATGCTCCAAACTCTCCAAAAATTGCTCCTTTTGAATCTGCTAACTCGGGAACTCAATCTTTTGATCCAATTACTCTATTTTAGCATAAATTCCTAATTTTCTCTAAAAGATAGTTAGCAAATACATTAAATACAATTTTTGGGTAAAAATAAACTTAAATGTTAAAGGAAAATATATAAAAATATGCACCAATCCAAGCCTCTCCCCCGCCCCCCCCTAACACACATACACACACATAAGCTTTGGTTGTCCTCAAGCAAAAATAGAACAATACCAATGATTAGAAAAACTTAACTTTATAAATTAAATTGTGAAAAATCAAGTTTCAACTTTTCTCATTCTATTATTCAATCAGGTCGATGTCAAAATTTTCATCCTTAGTTAACCAGATTTTAAACCTAGAATCCAATTTCAACAATTTTATTGGCATTATAGCATAATCAATCATTAAAATTCAAGTTAAATGAACTACCAACACTTCTTTTCATGCAACAAGGCTAAAATCAGGCTAGTAATGATTTTCATGCTTAGGAATCAACTCAATCCTTTTGAAAATAACACACACACCATGCAACTTTAGACATTAAGCACATGCACTGTTTCTTCTTCTTCTTTTTTTTTTAAAACTTTCATTCACATCAAGGAGCCCGACTCAACTGATTTCGTCATTATCCTTTTGACACGAAGGTAAACATTTTATGGTGTCGACCCCCCCCCCCTCCGTTACTCAACTTATCACTTACATCAGCCGGCTACTAGCACTATTCATAATTCCTTTAGATTATTTCACTTTGGTCAAAATAGGAACTATCAGAATATGGATTAATTTCAAAACTCATTGTTTTTTTAGTGTAACTTTCTAATTTGTTCACAATCCATGCAAGTTATTTTAAAAAATATCATTAAACCCCAAAGATTACTAAAGATATTTCATAAAAAATCTCTGTTTTGAAACATTTCAATCCGTATGCTCAAACTTTTAACAAAATTTCAAATTTTAATGATGTAATAATATCAATAAAACTCTTTACTTTAAAACTCTAAATTTAAAATTCAACAACTAAACAAGAAAATTAAAACATTGACCAAAAAGAATAACCAAAATTTTGAAAAATTTCAACAATAAAAAAAAGCTCAATCTAGATCATTAAGTCATCGCCTCAAAGCCAAAACTTATTTTGCTTGAGTTCAAACTAAAAAACCAGAATTATAATCAAAGCACAAGTCAAGTTTTCAAAATCTTCCCCCTACACTTAATATACATGTTGTCTCCAATGTGTTGAAAAGAAAAATTAAAATAAAAAAAGAAAGAGAAAAAAGGAAAACTTGCCCAAATAATACCATGGATCTCACCAAAAAGAAAAAAACAAATAGGCTCCAAGAACAAACCTTGCATCCTTCTCTCTATAAAATTCAACACAAAAGAAAATTTTGAAAAGTGTTAAATGTTAACCACATCAAAAATATCCAAAAATAAATATAAAAACTAGAAAAATAGAAAATAAAAATTAATTAACATTACCAAATAAAAACAAAATAAAAGAAAGGAAATAAAAACCATTGTTCAAAAGCATAGAAAAAGCCCTCAATCCTCATCTGAGGATACTTCTTCCATACCATCATCACCACAACTTTCAGTAGACATGTCGTCTTCCTCAGACTCAGTATCCGAGTGAATCTTATAATGTTTATCTGATCGGGGAGGTAGTCTCTTTGGCTCAAAATTCTTCTCAGCTCAAAATCGCATACTCTCATTGATCAGCCACTCCATATAATCCTGATTGTGATGCAATAAATGAATTATATGCTAATGATCTTGACACCCATGGTATCCTTGGCTCTCGATCCTACAAACTTGATGCTTAAAAGGCATCAATTTCCTATCTTCTTACCCTAGATTGCTATACTGACCACCCGACAAACTCCTCCAATCAAAATAATCAATCTGATGGCCTTGAACAAATGATGGCAGATTCGGCGACAACTGAGAACTTGAACTAGCTCCAATTCCATGAGAAGATGTACTCGGACCAACAATAGAAGTACTCGAACCAACAGTAGTAGGTGGGATAAAAATAGGTGATGGAGGTGGTGGAACTTGCTGACTCTGAGCAGGATGAGAAGTAGGTGGTGGTGGTGCATCAGGTCGAGCATAATTACTAGCAAACTATCGAATCTTCTCTAAGTCCATAAAAACTAATGTACCATCGACAGTAAACCCATCCTCGTGCTCAACACTACCCAAATTACTAGCCAAATGTGTCACATATGCACCATCAGCCAAAGAACTATCCTTCTTTGTAGCTTGTTTCATAAAAAAAAAAACTTCAGCAAGAAATAAGCCACATTCAAACTCACTCCTTCCCTCATATTTCCCAAAATCATCCAATCATCGGTTTGCATATGACTTGTACTCTTATGTCGAGTTGTGGTCGTATGAGCCAAAAGGTTATGTATAACATGCATAGAAAAACCCTTATAGCTCGTAGCCTTCTCCCTACTAGGATGAAACAACCAAATAGGTTTAGTATGCTTTTCCCACCAAGCATCTCTTTGTTTATACCTCCCCCAATCTATGATAGAATCTCTATAAATCGGGGAATCTATCTCCTCTTGTGTATACAATCCAAAATGTCTGCCAAACTCGGCTACAGACATATGATAATCCCTTCCATTAAGTCTAAACTCAACCAACTTATCAACATTAACCTCTTTTCCTCATACTTCAATGTGCAGTAGAATTCCAAGGTCATATCTCGATAAGCAGTTTCACTAACATTAAATAGATTTCTCCACCCTGGTAGCTCAGTAAACTGCCGCAGCTCAGCATAGAGAGGGGTGTTCTCCAAACTCACCCAATTAATCAGCCAATGGGGTAAGAATGGCATGTTTGCCAAGTTAATAAACCGATGCTGGGCCTCTATATCATAGATCTTTAAATTCCTATTCCCCTCTATAAAATTATCATCGATAAGTCTCGGTGGCATGAGCGCAGGAGGATTCATCAAGCTAGAGTAACGAGCTCTCTTCTTTCCCTTAGGCTTTGCCATACCCTTACCTTTTCTGTTTCTTGCCATCTATAAAATACACAAATAAACCAAAACCACACATACCAAGTATATTCTCAAGAATTAGTGTCCAAACCTTAGTCCAATTAAACATGTGTAAACTCAAACTTAACCAATTACCACATGCCAATGCCTTATTTTGATCATAACCACTAAAAATATAGTTTAAGTGCAAATCCAATTATTAAAGCTTTCAAATATGGCATAAAACTTCATTTAAGCATTTTATTGAACACAAGGCGGGTGATATTGTTGGACAAAGATTAAGCACAAATCATTAACAATATAACCTCAAATCAACAAACTAATGAAATTCAAATAGCTAATCAAGCATATTATCAATTCCAATCAAAATCTAAAAGCCCTAGACATGCCACAATTTGAAATAAGGTTCATAGAATTCAAACAGTTTAGTCATTGAATGATCCTATTTCTAAGTGTAACTCATTGGTAATATGGGATTTAATTATTCCAATTTAAACAATCACCAACTATTTAAATCCCCAACCCATCAATCATGTTTTAAAAGAATTGAAAATAAAGAGCAAGTGTATACTTACATGATTAGTTTGAATATGATAGAGAATATGAAAAAGATATTATTGATTTGATACCAATTAATCCACAAATTAAAGAATAAAAAGAGAAGAAAGAGATTTGTGTGTGATTTTATTTGCTAGGTTTTAGAAGAAATAGTACAAAAGAGTCGGTACGTGTGTCTGTTTGTGTGGAAAATGATTGCTTTAATTCAAAATACCTACAATCGTGCATTTTTAATGGGGGCAGAAGGGGCAACTTTATTCGCATACGGGTGCATGCGCATACCAAATAGCCCATGCCCTATTTTCAATTTTCAAATAGAGAGGTGCACAAGGATATTTCATTTTGGTACGGGCCCATGCTATCATATGCTCAACTTGTATGGGTAGGCCAAAAACTCACCAATTTAGTAAGGCGCACGGGGCAGTTAAAATTTGGCACACCCTCATGCCCTTAGCAATCTAGCCCATACCATTTACTATTTCATTGAAAATTTTAGGCAAAATATTTACTTCAAAAATTTCAACTTACGCACACTTTAAAGCCTAATGCAGCTCCATAAACTCCATAAATACCTACAAAATCACAACTAAAAATAACTATACCCATCCATTATCTATTGAAAATGGAATTAAAAACTCGAGCTAAAAGGAAAAACAAAGTTAAAAATAATCTAAATCAGTGGGTTGTCTCCCACTCAGTGCTTCTTTAACGTCATCTTAGATGGACTTTATAGTAGGATTAACCTATCTCAGAAGAATTAATCCTCACATCATGGAACCCACATTTGTTTTTCTCATAATTAGAACTTTTTGAAGTTCCATTCATATAATGTCTCAAACTTTTTAGGCAAGAATCTACAACATACTTAGGTAACCATACAAGACTCCCCTTCATTTTCAAATCTTTACTATTTTTCTTACCCCTTTTCTTAGTCATCGGCTTACCATTTTTTTGGTACTCATTCTTACCCTCAAGACATGATATATTCTCTGACTCTAGAGCCATTGAATTCTTCAACACTTTCACAGGCAAAATTTCAGCTTGAGTTCGAGGTTTAAGCTCAATACTTTCCTGCATAACACAACTTTCTAAAGAAACACTGTTAACCATATCAATTTTAACATTTAAATGGTAGGGGTTAACAATAGATTCACATAATTTAACCTCTTATTATGCACTAGTGTGTGCAAGATTCTTTGATAATTGAAAAACAATATGATCATCACTCACTCTTAAGGTCAATTTACCCTCATAGACATCTATGACAGCTCTAATAATTGCTAAAAATAGTCTACCTAGTATAAGTGAGTTCTTCACAATTTCATCCATATCAATCACAATAAAATCAATGGGAAAGATAAATTTCCTTACCTTAACCAACACATCTTCAACTATCCCTTTTCGGGTGAATAATAGATTTATCAGCTAGTTCAATTGTGAGATGTGTAGGTTTAGGTTCTCCTAAACCTAAAGCTTTAAAAACTTTCAGAGGAATAATACTTTGAATCATTAATTTTGTACCTCCAGAATTGTTGGTGGTCTCATGACTCTTAAAGGATTAGAAACCTAACAGAGTCAAGGGGCAGCACCCTTTCTTGCATCCATGGCAACCCCTGATATGAAAATTTTAAATTACAAGGGTTTACATGGAAGTTTTGCATATTTTTTAAGGAAATGTTCACATTTTTATATCATTAAACCCTTCCCATTAATACGAGCCCAACAGATCTGACCAGGCTCAAATTGGGCTTTAAACGGACACAGAAAACCCAAAAAACTGAATTGAATGAACCGAACCAGATCCAGAAAATTGGGCCCAGGAAAAATCCAGGCCCAAAATGACAAATGCGTGCGCGAATGACTTCATGCATGCATGAAGCCTTTAACACATGCGTCAAGCCTTCACGCATACGTGTAGGCCCACACGCATGCGTGGAGCATGTGACGCACAAGCCAGTCAGTTTAGGAGTTTCTGGTTCGTTTCTCTATAAATTCGACTCTCTAGAATAGACCCAAGTTCGGACCTTTTTACATACTTTTTTCCAGCTCTCATACATAGTCCAAAAACATTTACAGACTTCAGTTTTACATAATTTGAGAACATTTTGAGCCTCAAAAACCCCATTTTCAGACTATCGACACTAAAGACGCTTCAATTTCAGACACTACAGATGATCAATCCAATCAATCAGCATTTAATCCAGTCCATCCTACATTAGTTCAGACACTCAAAGAGTCCTCTTCGAGTATAATGGAGACATGCTCTAGCTTCATCAAACCATCATAACCTCCAATCCCTAAACCTCGTAAAAAGGTAATACGATACATTATACTTCTTACCTTCAGTTCTATAATTATTATAACCCCTTTAATTCAGACCTAAGGTATGCTTTTCAATCATTCATTTTAAAACCTTTAATTTAGATTAAGGCCATTTTATGAATATCATCTTCTTAATTAAAATCAACAAACCCTAAAATCTGTTTAGGTACAACACACATCCAAAATCAATTTTCATTAATCAAGTATTAGAATCGATTAATAGCCTTTTTAGTTAATTATTTTTATTAATTAAAGTCAATTAGCTACTGAACCAATAACAACCCCATTATTATCAGAACAACCCCCATCCTTCGCGAGAAGGGAGAATGGCTTGGGGTTTGATTCCTATTCAAAGGGATACGCCGACCAGCCTTTCACAGCTTCAACTCCAAACCTTTTCTTTTTATTGTCAAATTTATTATTATCTAATTTATTATTGTGTTATTTCATTGTTCGCTTGTTCAATTTCTTTTGTTGTGTTGTTTATTTCCCATATTACTATTATTATGTTTGATGTATGGCTTTGGAGAATGTGTACTCCTCCCAGATCATATGACTGGAGAGGTGATCCTCTGATTTAATGGTTTTGCTTGTAATCATTTTATCACTTTTTTTGGGGTGTTGTGCCTTTCCTAGAACCTGAAGTGGCCTAGAGGAAGGACCCCTGGCAAATATGTTGTCTTTACTACTTTGTGGATGTCACTTGCATATCTGGCATGTTCATGCATTCATTCGATAATCTTGCTCATGCATACATGAAAATCCAATTTTAACTGAACTTACATGATATTTCGGGCCAAAATTTTGTTTTAATTAAAATGGTACAAAACTATTTTTATTAAAATATTTTTCAGATTACAAACTCCCAAACCCCCTTTGGCTCCAAAAGGGACTAGATTTTCCAATTGGGTAGAAAACTGAACTTTTTTCTAAAATGGAGTTTACAACAAAAGGTTTCTTAATCTTCTTAGAATAAAATTGACTTATCTAAAAGGTTAAGTGGTGACTCTAATCACTTCACACATAACGTGCACTCCAACGAACACATGTGGGGGTACAAATGTAGGAACTCGATCCATAATCCACGACACCTTAAAAGCACAATCTGAAAGGTTTTCTCTACGCCTTGAAAGAGGTACGCTGGCGCACTCTTCGAGGGGAAATCCCACAGGATGTTCGGGCGGGCCTTATAGCTGGTGACCCCACTGGGGACGTTTGGTTAACTAACTAAAAACTAAGTGGGTTATTTTCTGAATAAAAAAATTTTAGCCTGAGATCATGCAAAAGTAAGTTCTCATGCATCACTTCCTATACACTTATATATTAGGAAAACCCGGATAGAGAGTAGCATCAAGTGAGCTTTCTTCCTTAGGACTGCTTCTTCGATAGTAAAATCATACAACTCTAGGGCACCCCAGGTGATCCTTTCACTTGGAATAATGAGGTACATATAGCCGTTTGACCCACTCGGGCCTCCTTGGTTCTTGTGGTTAGGTGTGTCAAGACCTCTAGCTGATGGGGAACCGTTAAACCACCAAGCCATCATGTAATGATTAGAGTTGATCTTAGGTCTTGTGTACCTTAATGGACTCTATATTTCTTTACTAAAAAGGTTGCCATGTCAACTAGAGATAACCTCATCCCACCTCCCACTACCTAAGCCACTACTACTGGTGCTCCAACTGGAACCCCCACTGCTCCATCTGCTGCATCTGTATTAACTGACCTTGTTGGCATGCTACCTTCCTTTATACAGAGATAAGAAGATGCTATGAAAGTCCAATAAGAGACCCTAATTGCAATGATGCAAAGTTAAGAACAAGCTATTATGGGTAAAGTTTAGACCATGCTGAGTTAATTTAGGATCCAGCCCAGTAATCATTCTTGGACCACTTTTGACACTCTGGTTGAGGAGGTCATCATTTTAAACCCACAATATGGTCGTAGAAATACTACCCCCATCACCCATGCTGTAGATCCTTTCTAAAAAAGGGTTGAAGAGCATCCACTTATCAAGACCATGACCAGGAAGTATCAAGAAATGGAAAAGGACCTCCAAGCCTAAAAAAAGAAAGAGAAGGTTTTGGATGTGAAGGCACTAAGTCCCTTTCCCCAAGCTAGTCTTCCTCCTAAGTTCCAAATGCTGCATTTTGAAAAGTTTAAGGATACTTCTTGTCCTGAAACTCACTTGAGAATTTATGATGGCTGATGTGTATTTTCAGAGATTAATTTTTCACACCTGCAAGTGTACGGGATCGTATCAAGTAATAAAAACCGGTAAGCCCCGGTATCATTCTCCCAAGGGAATTTCGTTCAATTCGTTCAACCAATCACTAACTTAATCTCCTATTCTATTGTCTAGCCAACAATAAGTTGTGATTTATGAATGAAGAAATTAAAATAAAAAAGATGTAATAAAACACAGAGAAACTTGCAAATCAAATGAGGTAACTAAAATAGAATTTTAAAACAATCTACCTAGACTTCGACTCATATTACTTAAATTGCATGGTCAATCAACACATCAACGAATATCACAATCAATCATTAAGTGGGGTTTTTCATCAATTATAGGTTTAAATCTTTCTCAAGCAATTAAACCCCTAATTCCT
>CAOJBK012182693.1:0-12653 GCA_948294925.1 Codiaeum variegatum
ATGTGTTGATTGACCATGCAATTTGAGTAATACGAGTCAAAGTCTAGGTAGATTGTTTTAAAAATCTATTTTAGTTTCCATAATTGATTTGCAAGTTTCTCTGCATTTTATTACGTTTTTATTAGTTTAATTTCTTAGTTCATAAAATCTCAAATTATTATCGGCTAGACAATAGAATAGGAGATTGAGTTGGTGATTGGTTGAATGAATTGCAAGAAATTCCCTTGGGAGAGCGATACCGGGACTTATTAGGTTTTTATTACTTGATATGATCCCGTACACTTGCGGGTGTGAAAATTGAGCATAGAAAAATATATACAATAGAAAAAACCAAGCTCTTAAAAAACACATCATGTACTTCAATTTTCAAATTCTATTGTAAGGAGACACGTAGGCAACCCTCATTGGGTCTGATCCAAATCATTCAATAAAATCAAATATTTCATTCATATCCACATTTGGGATCTTTAACATTGCATGCAAGAGTTAAAAGTAAATAAACATAAATAAAAAAAAAGAATGAAACTCGCTAGGCTAAAAACCCAAATGGGTTTCTTAGGAAAAAATTAGGGTACAGACTGCTAGACTAAAAATTGAAAAGGTGGTCTGGGCAACAATCAACGCGACTTGCTAAGTTGAAAACCCAAAAGGGTGGCTTAGGCAAAAATTAGAACTTAATAAATAAAATAAAAAGTTTATTGAGGTCTTATTCATATTTTGGAATAGCCAAAATAAAGCATTGAAACAGAAAAATGCAAAAATAAACAAAAGTCTTATCTCTCTAAATTCAGACTCAATCCTCTATCTCATCCAGACGAGCAACTCACTTGGCCTTTCCCCTTGGCCAATAAGACTCAATCCACCATCTAGTATACTCAGCAGACTTGTCATAGTCGTCACCAGTAGTTATCATGGCTCTTGTATGATCTCTGATCCAACGCGAGAAAACAACTTTTGCGACTCTGTCATTTACATTAGTCGTCGTAAATAAAGGTCCATCTGAAGGCACGTCCTAGTCATGACCCATCTGGCGTAGAACTCTGGTTGCCTGATACCAAGCCGCACCCTCAAATTCGAGGAGATACACATGATTGAAACCTTGGCTCTTTAGGATGAGCCATTTCATCCTGTACCAATCAGGCTTCCATAACAAATCAGAAGGGCTCAACTCCAGAAACCAGCTAATCCACTCCTTCTCAGAACCAAAGCGGATTATGATCTTCATAGTGCGGTACCAAGAAATAGAATACTCTGGTACAACAGGCCCAGGAACAATTTTAAGATGATCCCACAGCCAAATCTGAAAGACAAAACACACAAATCAGAAAACTTTCAAGACATGCTAAAGCAGACAAGAATAAAGGGGATATAAATACCAAAAGCATAATCATACTAATGGACCAAGGCTCCTTTGAATGGTAGTAAGGATCAATGCTCAGTAGCTTCTGAGCTAAAATCATCCCCATAATTGACCTACCCTTACCCATCTGGAGTATCAACTCAGTTATCTTCGCATACCCAAAGCCAGCTGGGTCCACAAAAATATAACCCACAATCAGTGTGAAAGCATAGGCCTTTAGCCTCCTATCCATCCAAATGAAGTCATCCTTTGACTCCTCCTAAAACATAAAGGGCAATGCAGGCAGGTCAACCAAATCATCTTTCACTAGGCCTGAACCAGCCTCTATGCTCAAATCCAATAGCTTTTTAAATGAGTTGAAATAGCCTACCCGCCCAACTATAATATCCAAAATAGCCTCGGTATTTATACCCAAAAGAAACCAAAACTACTCAAAAGTGGGATACATCTCATCCATACCAGCCCCAAAAAGAAAAACATGGTCAACGGGGTCCCAAAACCGTATACAGGCATTAAGAAAATCCCAGTCAATTTTCACACCCCTAAGAGTTGGTAAAGCAGACATACCGTATCTCTCGAGGTTAATGCTCTGCACTTTGGTCAATTTCTGACACCATCTATGCACTACGTCATAGAAAAAGGGCTCCAAGTTTGAAAAGAAGAAAAAGAATCTGACTTATTTTTCAAAAAACTATTTCTCCCCAGTGATTTAGAACTTTGACATCACATTCATATGAATATTTATAGTACTTTAAAAATAAGGTAGAAAAATTGAGTTTGAAAGGCTTGGCATGCA
This sequence comes from Codiaeum variegatum, assembly GCA_948294925.1. Lineage (NCBI taxonomy): Eukaryota > Viridiplantae > Streptophyta > Magnoliopsida > Malpighiales > Euphorbiaceae > Codiaeum > Codiaeum variegatum. The sequence goes on from CAOJBK012182693.1 coordinate 2,157, forward strand.
AAAAAAAAGGTAAAATGCACACGTTTAGGCCTCCACACATACGTCAAGGCTCCAACGCATACGTGAAGCCCTTCGCTCATGCATAAAAGATCCCACGTGTGTGTTTGCCACATGGCAGGCCGTGATTCACCCCTCAGAATTGATCTGTTTTGACTCAATCCGATTCCATTTTTGCCCTATTTTCAACATGAAACACTTTTCAATTCCAAAATAAAAAAAATCATGGAAAAATGGATTGAATTGCAAATTTTTTTATAAAATCCAAAATTTAGTTCTGAAAACAAAATAATAAATAGAAATTACTTTTTACAATAACCCACGAACTGGGTCAGAATACAGTTGAAAACAAAATATCATGACATTTCATGCATAGACCACATCAAGGGTTGTCATCAGACTCAATAGCTGCATCCTCCTCTTCCTACTTGGGCTCTAGTGGTGCTCCATGATGCCTGACATACCACTGCTCTCACTAGCTATCCCTCAGACTCATAGCAGATAGTGTGGTGCTCAAGCTAAAAGCACACATCTGGAAGTTATCCACACTCTAGCCATAAATAAAGCAAGGGACCTACAAATACAAATAGAAATAAAAAATAGTTTGGAAGACAGAACATATGTTAAATCTACAAGTAAGAAAGCATACCTTCTCTAAAATATGGTCAAAGTTCACCTTCTGGACTCCTAGTATATAAACATGCCCGAAATAATGTAGCCGGGTCAAGCTCGCCGCATTAGTGTAAGACTTGTGATCAGTGGTCTGCAACATAGAGTGCCATGACTGGCTGGAGCTAGCAGGCATGTATGATGAGGAAGCTCCCATGCTAGATGAATTAGAGCTCTGATAAGGAGTTTCCCGACTCATGATCCCTACCCGAGGCCTCTGTCTAACAATAGCATGACCTCCCTCTGGAATAGGCACATAATCTGTACGAAATTGGGGCATTCCAACCATCAGCCTACTCGTCTGAAATTCAGAATATGAAGCAGTGGGCAACTGAAAGTCCTCCCGAGCTATCCTGACTCTTTAATAAGCCTGATAAATAACAGACAACTCTTCTTTCATCTTCAAAGGAGGATCATCCGATAGTACCCTATCACCACCTGACTGGGCCACAACATGCTCTCCCAAAAAGAACTCCATCAGTGCAGTTGACCCCAACAAAATATGCCTATGGGTGGCAGTAATACCCACGTCATACCAACCAGCCTCCTCGATGGTAACTCCCTGAAAAGGCTGACATATAACTTGAAATCATCAAAGTATAGAATCAGAAGTGGAGAAGGAAGCGGGTCCCACGACACCACCCTAGGGGCAAGCTTGCTAAAGTGGGAGAAAGCCCATAACTGCAAAACAAACATACAATTTAACACAAATCAATAAAATTAGAAGCAAAGAATCATAAAAGGGAAATACTGACCTCCCAAATGATGGCAGTTGAAGGAATGCTAGTCAAAGAAAGCATGGATAGATTGCATATGCCTTTGTATACTGTTACCAGAGTGACAACAGCCCAGTCATACTCGCCAAGATCATCCAAGTCAACCAGCGAGGCCAAAATCTTAAGATCAACATAGCCCCACTCATCGTATAGAAAGATGGTCGACAAGATGATCAAAAAGAAGACTCGACCACACTGGTACATAGTATAGTTATTAAACTGATGACCCATCGGGTCAAGAAGGTCCAGGAGAATAGTCCTCCGAAACTGCCCCTGGCCACCAGTAGGCAATCTCTCCCCCAACAAGCCTCCCAGCTCATGACGTTGTCTGGCCCTAGAATCACAAACCATGGTGTGGTGCCCAAACTGCATTCCAGTTAAGCAAGACCACTCAAAGGGGGGTCATGGTCATCTCCCCCATAGGCAAATGGAAAGTATTGGTGGTCAACCACCACCTTTTAGCAAGGGCAAAAATCAAAGATTTATTAAGACTACGCCCTATATCTAGTTGCAACCAACTATTTAGGATAACATGATACACTATCTCTGCCACCTCTACATGGGCATTCAAGAACTCAATCACTCTGATCAGGAGAGATCCACCATCCCTCTGGCTAAACTAGCCATCCTACAAGTATGCATTCTATCATGAGTACTTTTCAAATCCATTTATTTCTAACTCTATTTTGTTTTGTGAAAATAAAATACGAGAAAAAGTGCATAAAAAAAGAGCCACAAGAAACACTTACTATCAGAAAACTAAGCCAGTTAGAATGTTCTTGGCATCTCACCAACAGATTTGAATTAAGAGGCATAGGCAGCTAAGCTTTATCCATCATCAGATGATCAGTAGGATCCCAGTCCTCTGGCAATGGTACGACCTCATAATCAAATAGCTCAGCAGATGATTCTGGTATATTGCCATGTATCTCATCCATAGAAAAACTATATTGTGGATTATTCACCAAGTCATCAAGTGACGGGGTATCGAAAGCTGGAATCGCTTCTCCTCCTAAAGATGCATTCAACACTCCAGGAAAATCTTCCTCCTCCCCTTCGATAATTCGAACCAATAACATCCAAAAGCTTTTTCTCCAAAACTAGAAGGGAAGAAAAAGATAATTTTTAGAGTAAATGAGAACTCACACCCTATTTATAGGCAAAATTTCCAACTCCTACATTTATTGCGTTCACACTGACCGGGCTTAAATCGGACATCAAACAGACCCGAAAAACCTAAAAAATTGAATCATACTGAACTGAATCGAGCCTAAAAAATTGAGCCCATGCTGAAAATGACAGATGTATGTGCATATCACTTCATGCATGTATGAAGCCTTTAATGGCTGCGTCTAACCCTTTATGCACGTGTGAAGCCCACGCGCATGCATGAAGCGTGTGACCCACACATCTGCCTTTCTAGGGTTTTCTGATTCATTTCTCTATAAATTCGAACCTCTGACATAGAACAAGGCGACCGAACTTTCCACGCACTTTTTCTAGTTTACAGAGTACACTAAAGACACTCCCCAAACACCTTTTTTTTATGCAATTATACATCATTTCAAGCTTTCAGAACACAACCATCAGAAAATAGATAGGACAGACAATTCAATTTCAAACATTATAGACGTTCAATTTGGTTCATTAGCACTCAATCTGGCTCATCCTAGCATTATCCAGGCATTCAATCATTCCTCTCCAAACACAACAGAGACCCGCTCCTGCTTTGTCAACCTGTCAGACCCTCCAATCGCCAAACCATGTAAAAAGGTAAACATGGTACAATATATTACTTACCTTCAATTCAAATATCAGTTTTAAGCCCTTTAATTCAGAATTAAGGCCATTTTATGAAAATCATTTTCATAACTAAAATCAATCAAACCTTAAAATCTAATTATGTAAACTCATATTCAAAATAATTTTCATTAATTAAGTATCAAAATTGATTAATAGCCTTTTTGGTTAATTATTTTAATAATTAAAATCAATTAGCTACAGAATAAATCAACCACCCCATTGTTATCAGAACAGCCTCCGCCTTTCGCAAGAAGGGAGAACGACATGGGGTTTGATTCCCATTCAAAGGGATACGCTGGTAAGCCTTCTACGACTTCAACTCCAAAATCATATTTCTTTATCATTTATGTTTTGTTTGTTTTCATTGTTATCAATATTTGTATATTTTATTCTTTTTGCGTTATTTGATTTGATTGCTATTATTACTATTTATATGAATTCTAGGGAATGTGTGCTCCTTCTAGACCTTAAGGCTGAAGGGGAGATCCTCTATTTCTATGGTTTTCCATGTGATTAATTTTCATCATTTTATTTGGGCCGTTCTGCCATCCCTAGAACTTGAAGTGGGCTAGAGGAAGGACCATTGGCAATTATGTTGTCTTTATCGCTTTATGGATGTCATTTGCATAACTGGCATATCCATGCATTCATCTGATGAAAATGCTCATGCATACACAAAAATACAATTTTAACTGAACTTGCATGATATTTAGGGCCAAAATCTTATTTTCATTAAAATGGTAAAAAAAATTATTTTATTAAAATGTTTTTAGATCACGAACCCCTGAACCCCCTTGTTTCTAAAAAAAACAACTTTTCCAATTGGGTAGAAACTGAATCATTTATAAAATGGAGTAAATCAAAAGGTTTCTTAATCACCTTAGAATATAACATATTTTTCTAAAAGGTTAAATGGCGACACTAACATTTCGCACAAGATGTGCACTCCAATAGACACATGTAGAGGCATAAATGTGGGAACCCGATCCATAATCCGTGATGTCAAGAAGCATAATCCAAAATATTTTCTTCGGGATGCAAGTCTAGCATGCGCGCTCTTCGGGAAAAATCCTGCAGGTCATTCAGGCGAGGCCTCACAGGTTGGTATAAGGAATACCATTATGGTACCATATCTCTTATGGTTTGCTACTTTGTCAAAGTATAACTTACATGGCTAATTTTAAAGGAATAGGATGTCTTCATTGGGAAATTCTAGTTCTTCCCAATGATCATCTGTTGGGGCAGCGACCAATTGGTCGACAATGACACTACCCTTGATGGCTTTCTTTTGAACATATATAAGGTCATAGGCTGTAAGTACTACCATCCATCTAGCCATCTTATTGTCAAGGATGAGTTTTTCTATAAGGTACTTGAGCAGACTCTTATCGATGAGGACATGTATGATGTATGCCCCCAGATAAAGCCTCAGTTTGTGGCATACCCATACTAGAGCCAAACAGGGCTTTTCAATGTAACTGTACTTAAGCTCGTAAGTCAGCAACCTCTTGATAAAGTAGTAAATGTTATTTTCTTTGTATGAATCTAGGACTTTTGTACCATCATTGCTTCATCAATAACAATTAGGCATAGCCGTAATGGTTTTCCAGGCTTATGAGGTTACAGGACTGGTAGATTAAGAAGGTACTGTTTGATCTGTTCAAAGGCTTTATGCATCATATCATCAAATACTATAGTAGCCATCTTCTAGTAGGTGGCTCCAACATTCTTAATCTGAAAGGCATTACTTTATAGTAGTAGGAGCCCCATTTTTGTGATGAAGGTTATTTTCTCATTGTCTAGAGGATGAACTAGGATCTGATTATATTCAGGGGCCAAATCAGTTATGGAAACCCTTTCTGAACTAGCAAAAGCGTCTATGAGCAAGTTGATGTGAGGCAGAGGAAAATCATCTTTAGGACATGCCTTGTTCAGATCTCAGTAGTCCACACACATTTTAACCTTCCCATCCTTCTTCAGCACTGGGACGATGTTAGGCAACCATGATGGGTAGCTGATGGGTGCAATGAATTGATGAGAGAGTTGCTTAGATACTTCTTTTTTTTATTAGAATAGACCAAGTCAGCTTCATGCACTTAAGTTTCTGCTTGACAGGCTTACAATATGGATAGGTCAGAATCTTGTGAATGATGATGCTCAAATCGAGACCATTCATGTCACTTGGCTTCCAAGCAAGGCATTCTTTGAATATCTTGATGGTGGATTCTGTATCCTATTTAATTGAGCATGCAGATGCAATTTATGTGTTTTTAGGCATGTCATGAGTGCCAGTGTTTAAAGGCTCTTTAACTGCATGTTTTATTTCATTTATTATTTTATTCTCCTTTTTTGATTGACTGAGGTCATATTCATCAATTGGAACATTAAAAAAAAATAAAGAGACAGACTCGTAAAAAGAAAATTTGCTTGTTTTATTGATTGAAATGGGAGATAGGTCCACAATTACATCCAATTCATAATTAAGCTCGATGGACCAGTTACATCATATTCAAATTTAGAAGAAGAAGGAGACTCAAACTCAGTATTGGACTCAGATTCAGTAACTTCAGAAGGGATTGCTTCATAGTACCAATTTTTACTTTTCCCATGGAAAGCTTGATCAAGGTGAAGAGGTCATCGTTTCCCTCATTGTTAGTTAGGATAGCTATTTTTCCAAAGAGGCTAGCTTCTATGGTTTCTTCATAATCATCATCTAGAAAGTAGATGGGCTGATAATTATTGTGAGTCAGCTCCACATCAAAGAATAACTCAAAGCTAGGAATTCTTATGCCAGTCACAAGACAGATCCAAGGTTTGGGAATAGAATAGTAAGGAATTATCTCTCCCTCTTTCATAAAATGTCCATTTATCATTTTAAAGTAAGGCCTTATGGGGTAGTTTACTTCTACCCTTTTGCCAGCAATAAGAGACCTTTCTCTTATTTGTGCCTTTGCTTCTTTGATATCATCATCTATAGGATAGTATCCTAACCCAAAAGGCAGAATGGAAGATGGGTACTTCATCGAAAGACTTCATCAAATTACAATATTGGTCAAAGACCAAAGAGATTAATTCCTTCAGATTCTTAGTAGTCTCAATGAATTGAACGGATGAGAAACCAGATAATGTATATGTTGGCAGCTCAAGTTGTATTTCCAAAATGGGAACTATGTCTGGGACTTCAGATTTTCCAAACATGTCTGCTTTGATAGTTATTATTTCATTTTTCAGTAGGAACTTGACCCTTTGGTGCAAAGTTGAAGGCATTGCCTTGGCTAGGTGAATCCAAGGTCTTCTCAATATCAAATTGAAATATGAGGGTACATCAATGACTTGGAATGGTATCTAAAAATTGGTTGGGTCCATAATGATGGTTAGAGTTGTCACCCTTAGCACTTCTATTTTTGAATTATCATAGGCCCGAACAATTTGATCGGAAGGAGTAAAGTCAACAGCACCTAAACCCAAGCAGCTTACAACTTTGAGTGGACATACATTAAGTGTAGAGCCATTATATAGTCTTTTCTCTTGTAACGTATGTGATGTAGAGAGCATTATTGTACCCCAGGTGGTATTTCATTGTCTATAAAACATATGGATGCCTCTTTAGTTGAACTTGTTATGGAAGCAAACAACGTGTATGAAGTTATGTCACTAGGTGTTTGACATTGACTCAACTCCATATAAAGAGTCTGGCGATGAGGGTAAAAGGACATCAGCATGCTCCAGATAAAGATGTTTGCTTATGTCTTCTTTAGTTGTGTAAGCAAGGGGTCCTCTTCAAGTTCGGGACTTCCTTTATTTTGGACCATTGGTTGTCTTATGGATTCGGAGGGAATAGCAATGCTTGAGTGATTCTCCCACTTTTTGTAATAGCACCCATTTCTTCACTGAGGTATCTTAGATAAATGATGTAACAATAGTCATATCGGGATATCTTCCCTAAGGAAGGTTAGCTATTCGAGTTGGAGCAATTGAGGGAGACAGACTTCTCTATGGAAGGTAAGTCTTCTTCTATGTAATGAAAATTACTCAAAGGTTTAGCATTAGAGATGAGGTGTATTGAATCCCCTTCATCAAATTCAACTAGGATTGCATTAACATTATGTTTAGGTAGGGGATTAGTGTCGATATTGGGAGTAGGAAGAGGAAGCTCATCATTGGCAATAAGATCTTGGATCTTTTATCTGAAAGCCTTACAATTGTTAGTTTTATAGCCAAGCGCTTGATGGTAGTCATATTTTTCTGCAATGTTGAAGTTTTTAGTCAGAGAGGATTTGGAATGGGTTTTGGCTCCAGAGGCTTGAATGCTTCTTTCTTCAGACAATCTTTAAGGATGAAGCTCAATGTCAAACCCCTCAAGTTGGTAAATTCTCTCCTCTAAATCTGGATGGGTTTGTGGGCTGAAATTGCATTGACCCTACCTTCCTTTTGAGTAACATTGGCTTTTAGGAAGTGAGAGGACGAGGTCTGGGTTTCATCCTTGATGAGGCTAGATTCACCCCATCTCCGAGGCATGTGCCAACATTGACTAAAGCTTTAAAATGTGAAAGGTATTGTGTCACCAGTTTATCTTGATACACAGGCAATAGGTTCTTGACTATGATGTCAATCTTTTCAAAATCTGATGGTCTATTTACCATTTAGGAGGCTTTCTTCCTCCATCTAGTTATAAAAGCAAAAGAAGGTTTCATTTGGGAGATGTTTAGTTATTTCTAGGTCTCTCCTTTTAACATCAATTTCTTCATTATAAGAGTATTATTTTACAAAAGCATTACAAATTGATTCCCAAGTAAGTTTCTTAGAATCATCCCATTATACAAACCAATTTAAAGTCGCACCAGTGAGTGACTATTGAAAAAGTTATGCAATGAGCTCACCATTAATGTCTAAAGTGTATAATGTTCCATTATAGATCCTTGAGTGAGTAGAAGGGCAAGAGGTGCAATCGATCTTTTCAAATACAGGCATCTGCAATTTAGGAGGAAGCTTGGAATCAAAAAATGGACTTACAGCCTTTACGTCAATGACATTCCCCTTTTTCTTCAGAGTGTTGTGGGTATCTACATCTCATACTTTTCAGCCATATATTTAAGCAATGGATGGTCTTGAGCCTCTTTGGGAAAGTATCCGTATTAAGGGCAGTCGAGGTAGTGGATCCATAGGTAGCTTGTGGAGGTAGGATGATCACTTCTTCAATCAAGGCTCCTTCCTAGAATATGATGAGGTATAAGCATGATTGGCATACTGGACTCCAAACTCAGTCATCATAGCTTAAACTTTTCCCATAATGGTCTATTCTTAGGCTTGCAACATGGCATTAACAACCTCTTATTACTTCTTGATAGCCTCATATTATCGTTTCAAAATTTCAGCTAACATTCCAGCAATGTTAGCAAGTGGAGCAGAGGCAGTGGCATCAGCAGCAATGGTAAGGTTGGGGTGTTGTTGTCTCAAGTGTTTGACATTTTAAACTTTGGAGAAAAGAGAATCTGGGATATTAATTTTTTTAAAAAAGCAGGCCAATGGTAGGCAGGTTGGTAAAAAAGGTGAAGTGGGCTATTTGATAACTTTCTAGAAAAGTTCATTCAATCCAATTTCATTTTTTGATGTAGTGATGCATGCATACATGTATCCATGAATGAAAAAGATTTCATGAAGAGAAGCACATAATCAGATTTTAGGGTACATGGGACCTAGAGTCAACTCTAATCATTACATAGCTTCGTGGTTTTAAGGTTCCCCAATGACTAGAGGTGCGATATACCTAACCATATGTGAATTAAGGAGATTTGAATGGGTCTAGAAGCTACATGCAACCTCATTATCCTAACTGAAAGAAATGGAGGGTATGCCTTGGAGTTGGGTGATTTCACTATCGGCAAAGCAATCCCAAGGAGGGAAGTTCACTCGATGTTACTTTCTACCTGAGTTTTCCTAAAGTAAAGGAGCATGTGAAGTAATGCATGAAACCTAATTCCATACAGTCTTAAAATAACCCACTTAGTTTTACCAGTTTCAAACATCTCCAGCGGAGTCGCTGAAGGGAGAATACGGAGTCACGTAGCAGAAGCATAAAAATTTTAATCAAAAATTCGATGTAACTCGACTTTTTATTTTCAAAACTTCTATAAAACATTTATCATGTCAAAACCCTTTTAACATGGTTAGGTTTAGATATTCATTAAACACTTTAACATATTACTAAACCCTAAGTTTGGACCTATATTCAATATCAAGGATTCTCTACCAATTATTGTGCAAAACATAATAGTAATAAACAAGGGTTAGAATGTATCAAATACCTCAACTCCCTCATTCGTTTAGCACCTACAATGTGAAACCTCTAGTTTGACTCACACTGAAGCTATCCCTTGGATTGTGTCTCCTTTCCTCCTTGAAGAAACTTGAACCCTCTTTTGGTTGCCCAATTTATTAGTTCTTGCTTCTTGCTTGAGAACTTGAGACCTTAGGGATTGTGTTTGGACATTGGTTCTACACACTCTCCTTCCCAAAGATTTAGAAGTAGAGTTTATATTTAAAGATGTTTTCTTCAAGAATAAACTCCCTCTCACTAAATGGTGTGTGAAAATTTGAACTTTCTCTCGCTAGCTCTTAAGAGCTTCTCACTCTAACTTCTATGAAGAAGAAGCTGAATAGTGAAGAGTTCAAATTCATATTAGAAAAAAGATGATACAAACCACTTATATACCCATACTCTTGAACCTAATCTTCCTTGAATTAAGGAAAAGTTAGGCAAGATGATGTAAGTTACTTGTGCTAGTAACCAATTGACTTATTAACTAATTAATTAGTCAATAATCAATCTTATTAGCACAAGTGATTAGTAGGGATCGCGTTTTCTTATAATTAATCACATCTCATGTAATTAATTATTATCAACCTTAATCCATGTTAATTTAGTCATTCCCATTTATATCTCATACAAACTATGACATAATTGAATAAATCCCACAATAAATTAGACTTCAAGATATGTTAGGATCTTTGTAAATTTAATTACAACTCTAAACCAATGAAAGTTAATAATTAATTAAACTCTTAAATCAACTATTAACATGGTTAAATACCAAGCCATGGGAAAAGCTTTATGGTGTATGACTTACCAGGTTCATGTTCTAATTAGCAATGGGATAAAGAAAACTCTTTTTCTTCACACCAAGTATGTAATCCACAATTCATACTTAGTCCCATAAGTTGTGAGTGACGTCTAGTATAACATGTCATGACT